>APFE031309096.1:0-21314 GCA_000404065.3 Pinus taeda | reverse complement strand
TACTCTTGTGGGATTTGTGAGAAGTTGAGTTCATTATTATCAAGTCATTGATTTCTAGGTTGCAACCTTCATTCTCCTTGTTATTCTTAGGAAGCACATGGAAATATGATATGAAGTTTATCTCTTCAAGTATTTTATGAGTTCATTTCATAAGATTGCCAAATTCCTTATCTTTTGGAGAAGATCCTCCCACCAAGTGTTGAATGAAAAGGAGATAATTAACGACACTCAAGATAGGTGATTTCTTATTCTTTCGCAGCTTGAACCCCCGTAAGGACATAAGATTCAATTGGTTTTTTTGATATACTTGGAGGGCTCCATGAATATGCCGATATTACGTCCTTGGCATCATATAACACCCCTCCCCTCATCTGTGACCCCTAACAATTTTCATAATAATAATAATAATAATAATTCATTTTTAAGGTCATCCCCAAGTAAAAAACAAAATTGATGTATGAGACCCCTTTTCTCATTAGAAAAGGGACCAACCTCTACATAGAGATTTGAGACCCCTTGATTTTATCAAGGCATATATACTCTTCGCCTACAATTTTGAATTTGCAATTGTTAGAAGAAAAATATACTCTTAACCACCCCCTCAAACATTCTTCCCATTGTCATTACTCTTACCAAAATCTTCTCTTATTTATTATTATAATTATTCATAATTTCCCCTCATCTCATATTACATAAAATAATTTTCAAATCTTTAATGTAAAAATAAATATTATTTATTAATCACTCTAGTATTAAAATTTACATTTTCAATATCAATTTAAATTAACGACATAGTTAAAAACCGTCGATGATGGTTATAAAAAAGCGTGTCGAATGAATATAATATTGACTATTATGCTACAATGTTGAAAAGAAAAATAATGGATTAAATGTCATACTATGATAATAAATGATAATTTGGTTATCGGAAAAGTTAACTCGCATATGGGTAAATCAAGGGATGTATCCATGTCAATACGTATTCAACCCAACATTAAAGCTAGCGTAGTGTAAGAAGACATAACAGCAAGATGAACCGGTGGGTTTCTGGGAATCGTGATTAAGTGGACCGGACCGCGTATTTGATAGTTGTGATTAAAATCGTTTGACAAATTCCTATGATAGAAGAGGGAAAGCAGACCAGGCGACGTATTTGATAGTTGTGAACAAAATCGTTTGACAAATTCCTGTAATAGAAGAGGGAAAGCAGATATCAGCGAGATGGATCGAAGCGACTCTGCAGATCGTGATTACGGCCTCCGATGCCGGAGTGGATGTGATCGTGATAAGTTCAGCAGTTGTGCGACTGCTGCTTTGTTTGATTTGGGTTTTTTATTTTTGGTTTTGTCCACAGTGTTGCTGGTACTCTTCAAGTGTTTTTTGATTTTGAATTTCTTCTCGAAATATGGCTTAATAATTAAAAATAAATCTTCTAACATACTTATAACTATGATTTTGCAAAAACTTTTTCACGAAATTTTTTTTATTGCTGTGTTGAAGCTTCTATGATCCTTAAGAGATTCTTTTGGTGTAAATTACATGATGTTTCATTTGTCGACCTATTTTGAACCAACTAGTGTCGTTCATCTTGAGACAAGTTTAAGTAATGAAGACATAGTAATAAATTAATAAACTACTAGAAACTACTAGACTTAACCCTGACAATTATGACTAAACATGATTGCATAAAAGGATGTAAATGCCTAGATAGAAATCTATAATGCTATGGTTATATTGCTCTCAACAAGAAGAAAATAAATAGATAGCATCATAACAACTCACGAGATGGACACCTCAATTAGAGCACTTGAACAAGAGAGAAACCCACCCACATCGAGGTGAGAGGGGATGCCAATTGATTGTTGGTAAGAGGAAACAAACTTAATTAGTGTTTGATATCACTAAGGCACACACTAAATAGTATAAAGTCCACCACTTGATTACAACTACCAGCATTACAGTCTTAGCACTAAGAAGGTTGACTTTTGAAAAGAAAACTATAGAAGCAATAACTTTCGAAATCCAGAGGAGAGATGGGTGATTGAAGAGCACTTGGCCTATAATCTCCCAAATTTCCAAGATAAAAAGTGTTGGGTTACCAATTACATCTTGATAACACTTATTCGTCTTCTGCATCAAGTTAGCCATATATACCAAGGATATCCTCATGAGTGCCACGCAAGAAAACATCAAAATTGACTTTTCTGATAGCATGAGGTTTGAGGAAAAATTAAATAGGTTGATGGGATGGTTCTACCTCAATTTTTGTCCAGAAGGGTTGACTACAAAGATCATAAAGCATAAACACGTTCCTATTGATGTCTCTCTGTAGACTACATGTCCAAAGTGTAAATCCTAGTTGCAAGCTTCATTGATTCAAGATAAAAATTTTGAGGCCATTAAAAGTGAAAATTGTATTATCTCACAAAATAGAATGGGGAGATTTGCAAGAGTTCTCAATATGGTGGTCTCAATTTCCTTACAATCTATAGGAGAAGACTGCATGGTTTCCACAAGAAAACACATGTACATATCATGGCATCTTTAAAGAATAGAATTCCCTCCTTTCATTGAATCGTATGATTTGATTCATGGGATGGATGGATGGTGAAAAGCAGAGAGGAAGAGTCTAGGATTCAAGTCTGAAGTCATGGAGTAGAGTGAGACGCCTCCCATAGAGATTTAGCACATTTTCAATCATGTGAGAGGAATCAATTGTTGTTTCGGATGATTTCTTGTATTGAAGGCTCGAGAGGAAATTTATTTTAGGGGGAAGTTGTGGCATTCAAATTTCAGAAAATGATGCATTGTTTCATGTCATTCCCATTAGAGTATGTGCAAAGGGACAATGTTTTATTCACTTGTGGTTCACAAGTGATTTTCGCTTCATATATATTCAATGTTGGCATGGATTTTCATGATGACCCTGACATGGGTCATCCCTTAGGTGTTAGATGGGGTCCCTTAGGTATGTATTTTGTTTGATTTGTTATGTTATTTATGTTCTTTGGTACCTTTTTCATTATATTTTTATGTGATGAAACTGATAGTAGATTTCTTTGTGTTTGTAGATATGGGAACTTGCGGTTGAGAAATATTAACTATATGAGATCAACCTCATGGCGATGATCATACACAAGTAGCATTGTATATTGGGTAGGTTCGAATTGCTAAGGGGGAACTAAAGTGGCACCAGATACCACAACAACATGATGAATTTCATGTAGGGATAGTTCCCACCCCATGAAGAGGGGGCCTAAGCAGAGCTTCGTGAGGAGAAACGTGATATGCAAGATTGAGTATTTTGCCTTGAGGTGAGGGAAATTGATGTGCACCATTGGATATTGATGATTTTTCTGGGGATCGTAGAGGCTGAATGGGCCATGCTAGGTGAGGACATAGGTGACATGCATAATGGTTGGTAGTCAATATTGGAAAGGGCAGTAGTGGTGAAAGTGACAACTTGACTGATACTAGTTTTTAACTTTGAGGAGCCTCATGAGTCTCTTGTTGGTGGTAGAGGGAAATGGGGTTTTTCTCCAACACTAGCTCCTCCCTAGATGTCATATTGACATATGTACTAGGGGCAACATCCATTATGAGGATTTCCCCACTTTTTCACTATGGCCTATTTTTAAGTGCTAAGAGCACGTTAATGTATGTAAATTATATATTTGACACAGACACACACATATACATATGATATTTTGAGCTCTCATACTGTGTCTTATTGATGTGATGATATGTATGATGTGATGGATATTTATTATGCTGTGTATGTTTGACATGCTTCTAAATGAGCCTTATATGGTTAATGTTATGCTTGCTAGTTTCGAATGTGATTTCTATTTTATTGATGTCATGGTTCTTATGTCTTGGCCTGTGTGAGAAAGTAAAATGATTAAATATCCATACTAACAATTTAACATGATGGTACTTACAAAATGAGTGAGGATCACCAATTTGGAATGTGTGATGTAGTTGTGCAATGACATGCTGGGAATCAATTAATGAATGCGTGTGGGAATTGGAAAGGTGTGTGGCATCAGCCAAGAGCCCAATGTTAGCATTGTATTCATCTTGGTTACTGATAGATGACTGGAAACAAACTCTATTTCTATGGAGAGTGGTTTTATCAAGGATGTAAATAGCCTGGGATACCAAAGTTATGTTTTGCAACCATCGAGAAGTGCACCAAAAAATTCAATGAAGTAAGTTAGTGATTAGTCCATCTGTCACACAATTAAATGAGTAGAGATTATAATACATGATAAAGAGGTTATCAACATACAAATATTGTAAAATATGTACAACACGGTAATGTAGGGAGATATAGGGTGAGTCATTATGAGCACATTTTTTTGAGATAGAGCTGATTAACAAGGTCTTTGAGACATTTTCCATCTGGATCACTCAAGTTGTATACTCCTTTGAGGAGACAATTCTAGAATATATAGGGTCCCTTCCACAACGTTTCAAGATTCCTTAACCCTAAGCTTCATTAGAGACATCATAACATAATACTATATCTCCCTCATGGAATGAGTGGGGGGTTATAGTGTAGTTGGAGGCTTTGGATAATTTCTTGGTAACTTCATTATTATGGGGAGAGGCTCATCCATTTTCATCAATGTGTTTGAGTCTTATGAGGCACTACTCAAGGGGAGCAATGTTAGGGCGCAGTTCCACTATGGTGCATAGTGTAAGGATTTCACACTCAATTGGGACTATTATTTTTATTTCTGTTGATTTCCTTCCAAATATCTTCAATTATTTGTATGCTCTAGCGAATGAAAATAAAGCGTTCATTAATAGTATCTTCTCTTATAAAATCGTCATGAGAGAATGTGATTGACCATATATGAAATTGAGAAAATTTAAAGTAATCCGTGAAGTATTTGTTACCAAAGTTGGGAACCATTATCAGGATTATTGTTACCAATAGTCACACAAAATGGTTGCAAGTCAAAATAGCCACTAGTTAGAAACGATAACATGGACATCTATATTTCTTGGTACATTAATGTATTTCTTTTGTATGTGCACTCTAGGTAATATTTTCATTCTCAAATTCAATTGTTTCTAATGATTGTGTTATTGGAAATGTTAGGCAGTTTTTTTATTGTCATTTTGTTAATTTAGTTTTTCTGTATCAATGCAATCGGAAGGAGCAAAACAATCACTAGTGTGTAATAAGACAATTCACCTAGTGAACATTTGTAATTTCCTATGTGGCGTACGATATTGGGGTAAACTAATGACCACCTTCTTAACCTGACGAAGGTGTGAGAAGGAGTCATATTTATGGAGCAAAGTTTTGTTTTAGTCAAGATACATTTGGGGGAATATTGATTGCATTTCCATTTCCAAGGTGTCGGAAGCTATGAAACTAGTGATTGTGGAGGAATACTTTACCGCAATGACAAAAATATAAATGTTAGCAGAATAACAAAAGTAGCTTTTGAACTTTCTAGGATGAATAGAAAATCCAAACATGCACTCTATTTACATTGGAGAGAGGTTACAATCTTCCATTTTTAGTGGTTTCAATCTAATCATTGGTAATGTGTGTAAACCTATCACCTATGACACCATGGAATGCACAACCAATGTGAATCCATTTTGTTCCAACGAATTGAAAACGTTGAAGATAGGGAATTGGATTACATCATGCAATGGTAGTTACAATGGTTATGTGCCCTTGTTTCCCTCCTCCAAAGCACTTGAGAAAGTTTATCCACACACTTTCCCTATCCAAAAAGGAAATGAAAAAAAGCTTTATAACTCCCATTATAAAATCTCAAACGTAGTTATATTAAGCAAACTATCATATCACTTATCTTTTTCACCCTTGCAAATTATATATGCTATGAAAAATGGGATTTCAACCTAAAATCTCACAATTTCCATGACATGTCATTGCCAATTACACTACCCCATAAACAAATATAATTTCATTATATTTAAGTAATATATTAAAATGAAAATAATTAAAATTCATAAAAATAAAACAATAATCTATATACCTTATACCCTGCCACCCCTCCTCCCTCCCCCCCTCATCCTCGACACACAATCACACATCAAATACATAATTAATAACAAATATTTGCAAAATAAAATAGAATATCATTTAATATTTAACTCTATTTTCTTCTCGTTTTTTTTTTGAAACATTTTATGAATATCATTTTGTTCTAAAGAATACTTATTATTCATTACTTATTTACTTACTTATATAATTTTAATTATTGGGTAGGTGCTAAGCTCTCATGCAACATTCATTCATAAAAAAAATTAATATGCTATGGGCTAGTATCATGGCTTATCAATACCTCATGTCTAAAAGTCCATAACTCATTTCATATGAAAATTTAATTAAAGGATAAGGAATATGTATAAATGCACTTGCTATAAAACTTAACCTTTGATTTATGTATACTAATAAGAGTATTTTAGAATATTGCACCGGCAATAAATCATACCATCCACAAAATAATTATTGATAATCAAATGAAAAATTGACAAACCAAAATTCCAAAATAATATGGCTATCAACGTCATTTTGTAAAAATGAAAAGAAAGTTTTAAACCGCATAGCTAGCGTTCCTGTAGCTTAGTTTAATTATTGAACTTTGAAAAATACTAACCAACTATTTATGACATATATTAGATGGTTAGGCTCCAATTTGAAATGCGTAATGAAGACCTTTTCTTTCTTATGCATATTATTTAATACTTATAGAAACCATTGAAGTCATCACATATTATTTCATGTTCTTCATCAATCAAGAACAAAAAATTATCAAAAAGTATATGCTTAGCATGTTCACCTATTTTAAGAATATACAATTGGAGATTTGTATTTGCTTAACAAGTTCTCCCATGTGTAACTTTATTATTTATTTGCAAATATGATTGAATGTTCATCTTTGACCAATTTTTGCAACAACAAAAAAAACACGTGGAACCAATGTGATTTTAGTTATAACATTAATTACATAACAATTACTAATATTTAATATAATATTAATAATGATGTCATTCAAATTAGTGTTAACTGAAATTTGGTGTATTATTTGATAAAGATACTTTGAATGTTTAATATGTATATATGTGTGTGTGGGGGTGTGGGGGGGAGGAGGGGCCATATTCAACCATTTTAAGAATACACATAATTGGATATATTTGATATTTGTATTTGCTTAGTATGTTCTCCCAAAATGTAACTTTATTATTATGTTAAAATACTAAAGATACTAAATTAGTAAATTGCATTTCAAAATGAAGAATAATATTTTCTGATTTTATTGATTTTAAGTTAAAAATGAACCTCTATTATTTGACTGTTGGTCATGTGAAATCAGATTGTCTCCACAACCATTTTAATATGTTTATGTGTGTGTGTGTGGGGTAGGGGGGCATATTCAACTATTTTAAGAATACACATAATTGGATATTTGTATTTGCTTAGTATGTTCTCCCAAAATGTAATTTTATTATTAAGTTAAAATATTAAAGATACTAAATTAATAAATTGCATTTCAAAATTAGGAATAATATTTTGTGATTTTTTTAAAAAGTGTTTGATTTTAAGTTAAAAATGAAGGTCCATTATTTGGCTGTTGGTCATGTGAAATCAGATTCAGCCTCCACAAAACACCTTTAATATAGATTCTTCACTTGAATATTTGAAACATATATTACATTGTTAAAAGAAATTCAACCCATAACACTACATGTAAAGCTGTAATTGTAATAATACATAAGAGAAAGAATTAAAGTGAAAACTACGAAAAAAAAATAATACTAAACCAAAACATTCCAAACCAAACCACCCATTAAACCTTTAATCCTTAAAAAAAAAAGATATAACTATAAAAATCATTAATAGTGAAGAATTGACTAAAATTAATCTTTTAAATATAAAAAAATTTACACACAAAATTAACTATATCAAAAATATAACATATTATTACAATTTTTTTTTACTATAGAATAACTATTAAAAGAATCAAATAAACTATTTCTAAACTAGGAAAATAACCCAACCAATTTAAATAAATTTGTTATAAATGCAAATAAAGTATTTCTAAACTATGAAAATAACCCAACTAATTTAAGTAGATTCGTTATTTCTCATATTTAAGCTATTAGGAAGGGGTGAGTTGGAGGGGTGGGTTAATATCTTGTTAGTAACATTTCTATTAAAATAACCCAACTAATTTAAGTAAATTCGTTATTTCTCATCTTTAAGCTATTAGGAAGGGGTGAGTTGGAGGGGTGGGTTAATATCTTGTCAGTAACATTATTTTGAAGAAAAGTTGAATCCGTAATTCGTCTCCTATCAGATCCGTTTGCTGGATGGTTCAAGCACTCCGTACATTGGGGCCCGGCGGAGCAATATAGCTAGCAATAACCACCCACTTGCTGTAGGTTGCGCATCGTCCAAAGTAATTTTATATTTGATGTCGATTTGTTCAATTAAGCTATTGAGGCCACATCAAAGGTTTGGGGTGCTTAATTGTTGGGTGGTGATTAAGAGTGCGGGCAAAGCTATATTTGCTGAGAAGTGAGTCAAACAGACACTCCCCCTTGTCTTTTCAAACCCTGGAATCTGCTATGTGGCGCTTCAGCAATTTCCGAAAATGATTCCACGGGATGAGAATCGAAGTTTGATTTCAATTCTATGTAATCAATCATAATCAGACAATTTACTTATTATTTTTCGAAATGAAATACATACATACCGCAAAAATTAATTAACAGTAATGAAAAAATTATACCCATCCTATAATCCAATGAACATTAACTGCTGCCATAGATATTAGAGCCAGCCCACTGCCCAGCTCGGCCGGAGTTTCAAATCCCTTGATCGCAAAAATTGGCTGTGCTCATCAATTTCTTTAAAAAGGAAAAATTTGGCTGTGCCATAATATTTTGGTATAGTTTGCCATAATATTTTGGACTATACAAGTGATCACAGACGGCTTGACAACTTGCTCCCACTCCATAGTCATAAAAAAAAAGTATTGATGTAAATTCCTCTTCCTCACGGAGGAATTATAGTTGGGATCATAAATTCCGCCATGACAGAGGAAAAATCTTTTTCATCAGAGACCAAAATTCTTTTTCCTCGGAGACCAAATTCGCTGGCCTAAAAGCTCAAACCCCATGGCGCCATTCATACTTTTTCCTCTAAACGGTCCTTCATTGATCTCGAAATGGCCAGAGAGAATATCAGGCTCGCAGTCACAGTAACTGTGAAGGATGTTGTTGTTATTTAGCTACGAGTCAAACAAACACTCACCATTGTTTTTTAATGCCTGGAATGGGCAGATCTCCTGCTATGTGGCGCTTCAGCAATTTCTGAAAATGATTTTACAGCGCCTGAACCAGAACGCGATGAGAATCGAACTTGGGTAAGTCGTAACGTTCTCAATTTAAATATATATATAAATTAATTTCGGTAAAACCCGAGAAAACTCTGGATATGACGATAATGATCTGCATATCAGGTGGTGATAACTAGACTATCAGCTGACAATTCGTGTATCTCCTGATAACTCGCGTATTCAGTGATATGTGGCGTAACCCTTATGATAATTCGCATAACGGCTGTTATAGCTCGCATAACGGGTCGGATTGTTCATATTCGATGGTGGTTACTCGCATATTCATATGACATCGACAGGATAAACGGCAGAGACCTCGCGTAAACGCTCGTATATCATATGAAAACGATGGCATATCAGCGTAATCGCGCGCTTATCCTTGAGTGATAATCAGCGTATCGGTTGACAAAATACATCGCAATTGGTGATACCTCGCGTATCATTTGACAGATCGCTTTAAAATGTTGATAACTCGCACATCGAATGAAAATTCGCGTATCAGTGATAACCGGCGTTATAATTCGCATAACTCGGGAGATAACGGCTTCTTCTGTAATGGCAAGTTTCCGTCCAACTCCGGCGACGTCAGAATTGCGGCTCCCCTCTTCTTCATGTAATTGTTGAGCATCGCGCCGCCGCAATGGTCTGCGGAAGAGGCCACCCGTTGCGTAGAGAAATTCAAGATCAGATAGAAGGCGTACAAGCTTAGCCGCGTAATATACAAGTTTAGGCTGCTCTTTTGAAAAAACAGGTATGATCGTTTTCAAGAATTCAAGTTAAAATGGACATGAGACCACAATTAAAAATTCATGGTAATTGTAACAAGATACCTGCCAGGGACAGAAGACAATGAAACCTTCAAAACCAATCTGTTAATATCAAACCAGCATAACAATGCAGCGTGCTTTTTTATGACCAGTTTGTAGATTCAAAGCAGAAGGTCACTCTATGTCTTTTTTATGACCAATTTGTGGATAATTGCATGCTAATATTCAAAGCAGAAGCACAGACTATGTCTCATAAATGAAGAACAAGCGTGATATTTAGATTTCTATTTTATGAAACCCTTTAAATAGCATCTGGAGAACTAATTTAACCGATATTCACATTAAAAAGTGATTATATACGTACTTATTTCAAGCCCTGCCTGATGCAATAGACCACATTTATAATTTAGGAATCTTCTCGTTCACGAGAGCGGTTGAGATTGCGCATTTATCATTAAACCAATACAACGCTATTAAATTCAATAAAGCTCTAAACGCAGCTATTAAAATGTTAAATTCTTATCAATATTTAAAAAATTAAATTAAAGAGGAAAATGTGCACTCTCTAGTCTCTTCTCGTTATTTCAAGAATTTAAGAAAAATGAAGGAAAACCTACCTGCGTTTAAATTTTCTATAATGCAAAAAAACCTGGCATAATTTTTTATAACATATCTAAAGGAAACCAAAATCTGAACTATTACATTTTTCATCATAAACATAATTCTAAGAAAATGCTAGACAAATATCGTTCATGGTGAATAGCTGACCAATCGACTCATAGTTTTGAACAACACTCTTTAACTAAACCAAAACTAACCAGTTTGCGTAGTGGAGAGGACATGCAAACGGCCAAACATAAAATACACTAACGAGTCTCTTCTACCCTCTTTCATAGATATAACACATTCAACCATAAAATACACAGATAGACATGAAGACAGACAACACACAACATAGTGTTGGAAGAATCACTGCATCTCTATGAAATCTGTAATTTCCACCCTGGGATCCTAGTTACTACGAAATCTGTAATTTCCACTATGGGGATCGTAATTTCCACCTTGGGGATCCTAGTTACTGGTTTGGAACATTTACCAACACCTGCAGGTTTTGGTGTAACGGAAAACCTCTTCATGGTATCAGAGGTTGGACCTAGGTTCGATTCCCCCAAATTGCGTTTGAGGGGGGTGTTGGAAGAATCACTGCACCTCTATGGAATCCTTAATTTCCACCTTGGGGATCCTAGTTACTGGTTTGGAATGTTTACCAAAACATGTGGGTTTTGGTGTAAAGGAAAACCTCTACATGGTATCAGAGCCTAGAATGTTTACCAAAACCTGTGGGGGTTCCTAGTTACTGGTTTGGAACGTTTACCAAAACCTGCGGGTTTTGGTGTAACGGAAAACCTCTTCATGGTATTAGAGCCTAGAATGTTTACCAAAACCTGTGGGTTTTGGTATAACAGAAAACCTCTTCATGGTATGAGAGCCTGGAATGTTTACCAAAGCCTGTGGGTTTTGGTGTAACGAAAAACCTCTTCATGGTATCAGAGCCTAGACCGAGGTTCAATTCCCCTAAGTCGCATTTGAGGGGGGGTGTTGGAAGAATCACCACAACTCTATGGAATCCATAATTTCCACCCTCGGTGTAACGCCCTGCGGCTTGCGAGTCGCTTGAGTGCGCCCACCCACCAAACAAAGTGATGAAACATGCGAGCTAAAGGCGATCGAGGGTGAGACAAGTGTTGTGGACGAGTTGGTTGCTTTGTTTATATACACAGGCGAGTCGGCAACTTGCACAGTTGGCCAACCGGGAAAAGTTAGCAAATGGGCGAGACGAGGTGGGGCGGTCCCGTGCCATGGGTGGGTCAACCTGCACTTCGGGAAGGATTTCAAATGGACTCATCGATTGGGAGGATGAATGGAGGGTTGGCTGGGTGGCACGACCTCCACTGGCCACTGTATAAGTATGGAGGGCAAGCCTTGGCAAAGGGAACACATTCGGACATCGCTCATCAAGTGAAAGGTGCGAAGGAAGGTGTAATGGAGCTGCAGTGAGGCACATGTATATGTGCCCGCTTGCTGGGCAAGTCTACATGAAGCTTTGGGCACGAGTTTGGTGATCGACTAAGGCGCAGGTGGAGGGCGTATGAAGGCACCCGCCCACTGTTTGAAGGCGACCACGGGTGGAGGGTGTGTGTCGGCGCCCGCCCGCCGAACGTTACATGGGTTTGTTTGTAAGTTGGGTGAGGGTCATGCACGGACACACTCACCTAAACTCGGCAAAGTCTTGTATGTTGAAATGAAGGGTGAGACCACCATGTAGGTGTGCATGAGGTGGCGCCCGACTTGGGTATAACACTGGTGGAGCTTGGCTCTCGGTCAGTTGTAAAACTCTTCACATATATAATAAAAGATTCTTATTGCATATGAATGTGTTCCTTCTACTCTTTTATGGATGTTGATGTAGATATTATAATGTTAATAGATTCTACACATTAATTTTATCTTATGCATGAATAAATATAAATGTTAAGGTGTAGTTCATAAAGTAACTTAACGATGGAACATGTTAACTATTTAGGTGGTGTCACACCCCGACCAATTAACGCAAAAAGAATTGAGGGTGTGACAGGTGGTATCAAAGCTGATTCAAGGTTGAAGAAGCTTGGTGAATACAGAGAATAGACATGTATGAAGGGAAAAGTTATGGAGAAATCATGGATGAACAGTCTGGGTTTCGTGGACTTGATAGTTCATGGCAAGACCATTCAAGCTCTGGTGGACATGGGGGCCACTCACAACTTCATGACAACAGGGTTAGCAAAAGAGGTTGGACTGATGATCTTCCCAACGAATGTGGAAGTGAAGACGGTGAACTCTAGAGCTAAAGTGGCGAGTTTGCCACACGAAGTGCTTGTATAGATAAAAGACTGGAAGGGTCAGTTGAACTTCATAGTGATGGAGATGAACGACTTTGATATGATATTTGGGTAAGATTTATTAAAGGGCAACAAGGAAATTGTTGTCCCCTTCTGTGATGAGGTGGTGCTAGTTGGACAGTTACAAACTTGGACTTTTCCCACTCATAGGTAAAGAAGGGAAGTCAAGGTGCAGCATGTTTCTGCACTAACTTTCGACAACGCTATGAAGGAGTCAGATATGGAGCCATATGCAATGATGTTCAAAGGAGTGGAAGGTGATGGAGTGGGGATGCCTGTTCCAACCGAGATTTCTGAGGTACTGGCCAAATATGCAGATTTGATGCCTAATGAGCTACCAAAGAAGCTTCCACCAAGGCGTGCAGTGGACCATAGCATTGAGCTTGAGCCAGGAAAGCAACCTCCAGCTAAAGCACCTTATCGATTGTCAGGACCTGAGTTGGAGGAATTGAAATGACAATTAAAGGGGTTAGCTGATGTAGGTTTCATGAGACCTTCAAGGTCCCCCTATGGAGCTCTGGTATTGTTCTAGCGGAAGAAGGATTCGAAAGAGCTACGGATGTGCTGTGATTACCATGCATTGAACAAGCAGACGGTAAGGAACATGTATCCTTTTGCCATTGGCTGGTGATTGCTTTGACAAGCTTGCGAAAGCCCGAGTGTTTTCCAAGCTGGACATGAGGCATGGGTATTATCAGGTGCGGATAGCTGAAGGAGATGAGAAGAAGACCATGATAGTAAAAAGGTATGGTAGTTTTGAATTCTTTGTTATGCCATTCAGGTTGTGCAACGCTCCTGCTATGTTTTTCACTTTAATGAATGATGTCCTACGACCATACTTGGATTCGTTCATAGTAGTGTACTTGGACGATATAGTGGTGTATAGTGACAACATGGAGGATCATAAGAAGCACTTGGTGATGGTGTTTTAGGCATTGAGGGAAAATTAGTTGTACTTGAAGAAGTCTAAGTGTGTGTTCGCTCAGACCGAATTCTGTTCCTTGGACATATAGTTGGTCAAGGGTACATACGGATGGAGCCGAGTAGAGTCGAGGCGATCAAAGACTGGGTTGAACCAAAGAATGTCCATGAGATGAGGGTTTTTTTGGGCATGACCAAATACCAACGGAAGTTTGTAGAGGGGTACTCCAAGGTAAAATCATCACTGACATACCTATTGAAGAAAGACAAGAGATGGAGTTGGATGAATAAATGTCGAGAGGCATTTGATGACTTGAAGAGGAGGATGGTTACAACACCGATATTGAAGTTACCTAACTTCAAGAGACCGCTTGAGGTACGCACAGATGCTTCAGATTTTACCATAGGAGGGGTTCTTATGTAGGGTGGGCATCCGGTGGCGTACGAGAGTCGGAAGTTGCAAGATAGAGAGCGAAGGTATCTGGTCCATGAGAAGGAGATGACTGCAATCATTCACTATCTTTATGTGTGGAGGCATTACCTGATTAGGAAGTCATTTGTTGTCAAGAATAACAACGTTACGGAAAGTTATTTTGCATCACAACCGAAGCTTTCTGAGAAGCAAGCTCGTTGGCAGGACTTCTTGGCAGAACTCGACATGACTATCGAGTATAGACCGAGAAGATACAATGCGGTAGCAGATGCCCTTAGTAGGAAGGGAAAACTTGCAACATTGGAAGGAGAAGACCAAGCAACAAGGAGTAGGAGTTGAGTTCAGATGTCAGAAGAGATGCAAAATAAGCTCAAGGAAAGTGTTGAGACCGATAGTCAGGCGCAGAATATAGTGAAGCAGATAAAGGAGGGGAAGACATGAAAGTTCTTTCTCTGAGATGGATTCTTATTCTTTGGAAACCGACTCTATGTTCCAAAGTCATCTGGACTCAGGAGGCACCTTTTGAAGGATTCCCACAACTCACCATGGGTTGGCCACCTAGGGCAGCATCGTTCTTTGGCATTGTTGGAGAGAGGATTCTTTTGGGAAAATATGTGGGAGGATGTAGAGGAGTATGTACATACATGCATCATTTGTCAGTGGGACAAATCAGATAATCAGAGGCAAGGAGGTCTTTTGCAGCCTTTACCATTTCCTGGGAGACCATGGATGAGTGTCTCAATGGACTTCATCACTCAGTTGCCACGGGTATAAGTGTATAATGATATTATGGTTGTGGTCGATCGTTTTTCCATGTATGTTGTCTTTGTTCCAACAAAGATGCCTTGTGGAGCCGAGCAGACTGCGGAGTTGTTCTTTAAGAACATAGTAAAGTATTGGGGGATGCCATTAAGCATCATGTCAGATTGAGATCTGCGATTTACAGGCATATTTTGGACCACATTGTTCAAGTTAGTCGGGACAGAATTGTTGATGAGTTCGAGTTAACATCTGTAGACAGATGGACAGACCGAGAGGATCAATGCATTGCTGGAGGATTACTTGAGATATTATGTGACGGCTGATTATAAGAATTGGCTGGAACTCTTGGATATTGCTTATTTCAGCTACAACATTCAATAGAGTTATACGATGGGGTACAGTCCATTTGAGTTACTGAATAGACAGATGGCAGTCACACTGCATACCATAGTGACAGGAGGTTTTTTTAGAAGTCCTCATGTGAAGAAACTCATGAAGGCTTGGGATAAGACCTTGGAGTTGGCACGGTTGTGCTAGCACGAAGCTGCAAGGAGAATGAAGAAATGGCATACAGAGGAAAACAGGATGTACACTTCAGTGTGGGAGATATGGTGTTTCTTAGGATTACTGGGGATCAGTTTCAGCCACCTAATGGGACTGCGAGTAAACTGACACGGAAGTATGAGGGATCATTCCGAGTGAAGAAGATAGTGGGGGAAGTTGCTTATGAGCTGGAGCTTCCACACCATATGCACATGAAGCATCCAATTTTTCACATGAGTCAGTTGAAAATATGTAGACTTGATGCTGATCATCCAGAGAGAGTTGAACTTCCAAGAGGACCAGCCAAGATTATGGACAAGGCAGATTTAGAGTTGGAGAAGATTCTGAGCTTTAGAACTACAGGGATTGGTTATCACATGAAATGGGAATTTCTTGTTAGATGGAAGAATGCACTGGAGGACTCACTTTGGAGATGGAAAAAGAAGATTGAGAAGTATGATAGGAAACTGCTGAGGAGATCAGGATTGTCGAGGGCGATAATGATTTTGGGTGCGGGGGGATGTAATGCCCTGCAACTTGCAAGTCACCTGGGCGTGCCCACCCACCAAACAAAGTGATGAATGGCATGAGCTAAAGGTGACCGAGGGCAAGACAAGTGTTGTGCACGAGTTGGTTGCCTTGTTTATATATATGGGAAAGCTGACAACTTGCACCGTGGGCTGACCGAGCAAGTTCAGCAAATGGGCGAGACGAGGTGGTGCGGTCCCATGCCATGGGTGGGCCGACCTGCACTTCAGGTAGGATTTGCAAATAGACACATCAGTTGGGAGGACGAATGGAGGGCCGGTCGGGTGGCACGACCTCCACTGGCCATCGTATAACTATGGAGGGTGAGCCTTGGCAAAGGCAACACATTCGGACATCGCTCATCAAGCAAAAGGTGCGAAGGAAGGTGTAACGGAGTTGTACCGAGGCGCAGGTCTATGCGCCTGCTCACAGGGCAAGGCTACATGAAGCTTTGGGCATGATTTTGGTGATCGGTTGAGGTGTAGGTGGAGGGCGCACGAAGGCGCCCGACCACCGTTCGAGGGCGACCGCGGGTGGAGGGCATGTGTGGGTGCCCACCAGCCGAACGTTACATGGGTTTGTTTGTAAGTTGGGTGAGGGTCATGCACGGGTACGCCCACCTAAACTCGGAAAAGTCTTGTGTGTTGAAACGAAGGGTGAGACTACCGTGCAGGTGTGCACGAGGTGGGCGCCCGATGTGGATATAACACCCATGGAGCCTAGCTCCCGGTCAATTGTAAAACTCTTCACATATATAATAAAATATTCTTATTGGATATGAATGTATTCCTTTTGTTGTTTTATGGATGTTGATGTCGATATTATAATGTTAATGGATTCCGCACATTAATGTTATGTTATTCATGAATAAAGATGAACGTTAAGGCATAGTTCATAAAGTAACTTAACAATGGAATATGTTAACTACTTAGGCAGTGCCGTACCCCGGCCAATTAACGAAAAAAGAATTGGGGGCGTGACAATAGGGATCCTAATTACTGGTTTGGAACGTTTACCAACACCTACGAGTTTTGGTGTAACGGAAAACCTCTTCACATAGTGCACACAGAGAGCCCTTCCACTTCACTCTTCAACCAATTTCTTCTACTCAATGGATCATAAATGTAACATATTGTGATTTTCAAACTCCAACTATATATCTGTGGCATCTGTCCCCATATAATTTTGGCTAGTTCGATGGAGCGTGGTCGGATTGGGAGATAGTTATAATCTGTCCAAATAAAAGTTCTTTATCCTCCAACGGGAACCCTTTGATACAGTTCTTATAATCATCCCACGGTTTAATTTGTAACAATATCTAAATAATTTAATTATTATATATATGACCTAGATCTACAAAACCTTGACCACCACTTCGAATGGTTAAATGATGCTTCCCATTTAAATTTAAACATGTTGCATATATTTTAATAAAGAATTAAATTCAAGTTATATAATATGATGATTTCTAGGTCCCACTTACACCATAACATAATTGGCGTTTAAGTAATTAACATAATTTACTTAAATTAAATAAAATTTATTGTTAATTTTATTTGCTATATAATTTTAAAATGCATTAAAATTATTTATTTTTATATATATTTTAATTTATTTTTTACCTTAATTAAATGTATTTTTAGACCAATGTTGTTATTATTTAAAGTATAGACTTCTATTAAATTTATAATCAATATATATTTGTAATGGTTTCGGTCTTTATTATGAATATAAAATATACAATATATTGGTTTATTATTTAGGGATTTTTTGGTAATTTTTTCTTTTATATAGTGATCATGACTTATATTTATTAAGTGGAAATAGTGTATCAAACCTTAAGAAGATAAAACTTTATTGGAAAAATATTAAGAGAGCTTCAAAATCATCAATATCTAATATAATCCATTGTGAAAACCCCCAATACTTAATTCAAAAGAGTGAAAGGAACTCTACTTGAATGGTTCATGAGGGTCAATACTTGCTAAGGTTTTGCAAATGGGGTAGCAAGCTAAGTGGGCTTGACTATGAGGAAACTCCATAGTTAATTGTGCTTGAGCGAGAGACGATCTGGGATGGATGACTTCCCAGGAAGTCCTGGTTACCGAGTGCAAGCCCCAGATGTGATGATTGACGCTATGTGATTCATTTCACTAGTTTCAATCCCACGTCTTCACCCTTGTGAGCATCACTCGATGCAATGAGTGCTAAGTGGACTCAAAAATCATGACAAATTAGTCAGTTACGACTACTCTCTCATGGAAATGGTCATAGATGAATGACTTACTTAATGTAGTTGAATCCCCAAAATTAATATATAATATAATACATTGCGAAAACCCCCAATACTAAAATCATCATATTGTTATTAATGTTATTTAATAAAATAATAAGTTATGATTTTTTATTTAAATTTTTATTTTTTTTTAAATTGTGAATTAAGGCATTTATATTGGTCAAAAAAAGATTTATGTGGCTTTACAAAAGTTTTCATAAATACCGTAGGTCCCTTCCCAAACCACATCAATCTAGTCAAAATACATAAATTGGCTTGTTTACCAATCCCATAAGTCTGCAAAGAGGCACTATACATATAAGCACCAAAATTATCATTATCCATGGCCTTATCACTAACAACAAATAGCCCACGAAATGTAAAACCAAAGACAAAATCACATCTCATAAACCAAAATATAGGACCATAGACTACAAACAAAATTAAAAATGATGCCTTCCACGAAACACGTCTCACTGGAGCTAGGACATTTTGTTGGAAAATGTAACTAGTTTTGGTCTTCATAATTGTCAATGTATTCAAATCATTATGTATATTTTATTTTAAAAAGAAAAAAAGAAAGACAAATATTATTTCTAGTATGATTTCATGCCCCATTTTGATGATTATCTAGGTGATACATGTTCTTCAGGCTTGTATGGTTTTTCACGTCAAAAGAATATTTTTCTTGAGTAAAAAGAGTATTTATCATTTATATAAGACCCTTTCAGGCAAGTTGTAAGATGTAAAAGATATTGATTTTGAGCCTAGAAAGTCATGGAAGCCTCCAAGCACAAGTCGGCCTAGGAAATGACAAGTTGGCCTAAAAGAACAAATTTAAACCCCCCATATGTGTATAAATAAAAGTAGCATAGGAATCAATTCATCACCAATTTTATCTCTCCTATCAACAAGTTCCAGGAGGTCAAATTGCAAATCCAAGTTGTATGAGAGCCGAATACTCTATTTTGATCTAGTTTGACTTTGGAGACCTAGACTTGGTTGATGGAAGTCTTCTTAAAATGTTGAAACATGCCACAATTAGGATTTCTATAGATGCTACAAGCATGAAGTTGTAGGTCAAAGCTACGGGTCGAAGTTGAAGCATGAAGTTGGTTAAGACATAATTGATTCTTATTTGGTTGCACTGACCTCGACCTAGGAGGGCTTATTGGAGGGCCAACTTGGTGCTTGGGGGAGGACTTGGTCTTTGGTTTGGGTCTTGGTTTTCTCATTTGAAGAAGATTTTACAATAAGAGGAGGGCTTATTGGAAATCATTTGTAGAAGGACACAAGGAAAGAAGAAGAATACTGTAACAACCCTAAAATACGGATATCTAATTAACTTATTAACATTAAATTTAAACGCTTACCTGAGCTTACTTGTGGTAGAAATAGGCTTACCGCAACAGGGTTTTGGGGATGACTCTCCTCCCAACCGTAGGCTCAATTGCGCAGGATTCTACTAGAACTGGCCACCCCCGAGCCCTCAATCAACGACTACTTCTAGTATTCCTAAGTCTTAGTATACCATTCTCCCAAGAGAATGAAAGATAGAACCTCGGAATGGTGGAACCCCTCCCATCCTCCTCACCATTCATTAAATAGAACAAAACATTGGAAGGGGAACCACATGCACACCCTCCATGTGGTTGCATGCTGCTTTTTCTTTACTTTCCTTTGATTTTTTTAGCTTTCTTGTTTTATTTCCTTCTTTTTGATAACTTCCTTCTTTTATTAGAGCTTTAATATGGTTATTACTATTTTTATTTTTATTACTTATTTCTTTTAATATCATTTTTATTTGTTATTTTTATTATGATTTATTTATTATTATCATATTTATATTACTTATTAATTTTGTATTATTTATTAGTTATATATTATTATTATTAAGTGGTTATTATTTATTATTCATTATATTTTTTTTATTATTAATTATTATTTTTGTATTATTTTTATTAGTTCTTATTATTTATTATTTATTATTAAGGGAGGGATGTTAGATACTCTCCCACTTTAAGGAACTTCGTCCCAAAGTTAAGTTTTTATTATTTATTTTTATTTTTATTTCTTCATGTTGCCAACACCCTCTGCTGAACTAGTATAACCAGCAGGCATCGAAAGTTCCCAACACCCTGGGAAAACTCAAGGAAGCTCTGTCCTTTTTCCACTTTCGGCACTAGGCACAAGGCTAACCCAGTCTGTATCCTAGTCCAAGGTTGGCCCTAAGGCTCGCGCCTAACTCAGACCTCATCTGCCCCAAGGCAGGCATCCGGTCCGATACTTAATGACCCCGGGAATCTCGTAGGCTGGCTCACTCCCTCCACAACTACTAAGGTGAACATCCCCAGGCATCGAAGTCCTTAACATCCCTTCCAGACTTCGGCATCCCAATCCAATACCAGGCAACATCAGGCACCAAGCTTGGAATCATCAGGCACCAATCCTGGAACATCAGGCGCTTGGCCTTCTCAAGATGGTCCCATAGCTCTTTAAGAGCTATCAATCAAGAGCTATACACAAGACAAAGGAACCACTGGCATATGTAGTGTTGATTGAGTTTTGTCCCCAACCCATATGGTGTTACTTATTCTCCCTCATGCGTATGGGCTCGCACGAGATCATCAAATAAACCAGCCCTCTTGGCCTATTTTTGGAGTCCTGTGAATCATCACATCTCAACATGCATCCAATGCATTAACCATACCATCATAGTATGATAGGAATAATCCACGTGCCAACTCT
>APFE031309087.1:4727-15608 GCA_000404065.3 Pinus taeda | reverse complement strand
TACTACTAGTGTAACCCCTTATTGTTATTAGTACAACCCCGTTATTATATTGTTGTGCCCATGTAGTCCCCATATTGTTATTATTGTGGCCCATAGAAGCCCACTATTGTTATTATTGTGCCCTTACATTATTATTGTTATGTCGGCTCAGATTATGTTATGACCCCTTAGACTCCTATATATAGAAAGGAGGTATTTTCATTTGTGTCATCCAAGAATTGTTCATTTATGTAATGTAAAGGAGGTTGCCCCCTCGAAGAGGCTGAATTCTAAGGCGTTGATCTATCTTTTCTTGAGCTAGTTCATAACACGCGAGTTCTAAAACTTATTGCTTACCTCTTGATGCCCACGGGATGAAAACCATTTACCACTCAAATCAAATAACCCTGCGCGTTATCACCCGCACATCTCCGCTGCCCGATAACCGTCTGATCCACCTGCCTGGAAGATCCAACGGTTCGGACATCTTCCACTCCCGTCACGGCTGCTAGCCTCCAAAAAAGCAATCCTCATTACACATCTCCCTTGATCTAACGCCCACCATTCACGATCACCCCAATCATTTATCTGCCCATGCACTCCATACCCACCTCATGTCTATTACGTGAAGGAGAAGATGGCCGATTCTGTCAGTCTGGCGACAATCTGACCATGAAACCGAATTAAAAGAAGAGCATGGCCGGGGGAGAAAAGGACACAACACGACTGAACAACCGAATTAAAGATTCATGGAACTCCACTGCCATGAATCAATCCGACGACCTAAAGGACAACAAAGCACCAAAACCGATTAGGTTTTCGTAGTGAAGAAACCAACTGCGTTCAAAGACGCTATTAGACAGTTAATGGTAGTTGGTGGTCAATTAAGACCCCTCCTTCCCTAAAATGGCTAAGAGCCATTATAATGATAGATTATAAATAGCGAGAAGAAAGATGTAATTAGGGTTGGCATTTGATTTAAGGTTCAACTTCTGGAGACTGTGGACACTCTGTAACTTGCAACGTCTCATCTTCATTTTCAGGGATGCAAGCTTCTTTTGATGTTACATGTTCACTGTCCATTTTTCTCTGTTCTAAACTTGTGCATGTGGCGTTGTATTCATGATTGCTTCCATGTTTAACAACTAGATAATTATCATCTTATCTTTGTATTGAAATATTGAATGTATCAGTGAGTAGGCCACTCAGGTTTCTTTTGTGTCTAATGCAAAACAACTATCATCTTGTCTTTGCATTGATAGATTAGATCTACAAGTTTCTTTACTTGTTGCAGCCAACCATCACATGGTTGTGTGTATCTGCTGGTGTGGTCAATATTCTCCATATTCACCTAATTCCTAAACTATTGAGCATTGGTGGTCTAAAGCCTTGTAGTCTGAGAGTGTTCATGTATGTCTGGAGTAAAAACAGAGTAGAAGTGGTTAGCTGGCTTGGACCAAACCATCATCCCTTCCAATAAACTTCCGCAAAAATAGTTTAATTTATATATCTCCGAGCTACAACCTAAAAGAGTTTCCTGGAGCTCTAACACCAACCTTATTAACTTGTTAAATGGTGATCTAAAAAAACTTCTACCCATTCTTGTCAATCATAAAAACAAAATATTAAAAATCTCAACCAATCTTTTACTTTCTTTAAATTGAAAAACCATATTTGTTTTAATAAAAAATAATCATCAATATTGAATAATTTTAATAATAAAAAAATATTTTACGTAATAAACTCATAAATTTCAATAAATAAAATAATTATTTTATATTTTTACTAACTTTATTTTATTTTTACTCTAACCATATTTATAATCTCATAAAATGCTTTCATAGATTTAACTAGTCACATTTATGAATACGACCCATTCTTTCCTGTTGTTTTCTCGTAATCAATGCCATCAATCTTCGTAATTTGTCGAAATTGGAAGTGAACATGAAAATTTATCGAAACATCTTCAATTATGTTTCCTATTAATACACTGCTAAATTTTTTTTATCGCTCTCTCATAAAACAGTAACGATGGCCTTACGTTTCCATTGATGTGAAAGGTCGTTTAATGTTCTTGGCCCCCACTTGTCCTCCTAAGCCACCTCAATAACCTCTGACATCAATATATAGCTTATCTGCAAGCTTTCAATATACTGCTCATCTGCAGGACTACGTCTGAGTGAATTTTGTTGTGGATCTGCAGAGGTGGAGCAAGGGTAGGGCTCCGTGAAAGGGGTTAAAGAAGGGCCCCTGGACTCCTGAGGAGGATCAAATTCTCGGCAATTACATTCTCAAAAATGGGCATGGCAATTGGCGTGCGCTTTCCCAACTCGTTGGTCTGTAATTAATATAAATATATTTTCTGATATTCTCATTTATATTTATATGTTTACAACGTATTTCCATTTATATAAACTTCTGATCATTTGAATGGATCAGGGACTGCAATGTGGAAACTCCTAAAGTACCTTCATGTGTAGCTAATATGACAAAAGATAAGGCCACCGAGGAACCAGGTTTTCCAGAGCTTCCTCTGGATTTCCTTGATACTGATGACAACAATGCTAACATTCAGTCAGAATTGAGAAAGGGTTTTCAGCAGCAGGCTGCTTCACCATTGCCTGAATTACATGAAGAAGATTACTGGAGCAACATGTCGTTTATTGCTCAGGCATCTGCATTGTAAGAGAGCATACACACAGAAATCTCACTTTTCTTCGTGTGCATAATTCTGGGATATTTAGGAATCTGCAATTTTCCCTATGCATCTGCATTCTAAGAGCATACACTTAGAGATCTCACTTTTCTTCTTTGTCATAATTCTGAGATATTTATGGATAGATCTGACTTTTCTTCTTGGTCATAATTATGTGATATTTACTCAATCTGCAATCTTGCTCATGCACCTGCAATCTAAGAGCATACACTTATAGATCTCACTGTTCTTCTTTGTCATAATTCTGAGATATTTATGGATAGATCTGACTTTTCTTCTTGGTCATAATTCTGTGATATTTACCCAATCTGCAATCTTGCTCATGCACCTGCAATCTAAGAGCATACACTTATAGATCTCACCTTTCTTCTTTATCATAATTCTGATAGATTATTATAGAATCTGCTATCCACATAATGTCAGGAATTAATTTTGAAGTTTGAAATTAAATGCTTTGTATTACTTCTGGTGTTTTTCTACTCCTTTGTATTACCTGAGATTAAATGCTTTGTATTATTTGGAAATACACTTATATCTTTGTCCTACTTCTTCGTCCTTTTTAATCTTTTGAGGGTGAACAACCTCTTCAATTTGGTGGTGCAAACCATCATCTTTGCATTCCATAAAATTCCCTGAACATGTCAAATCCAATGTCCATGCATTAGAAGGTTTCAAATATTCCCTACAAAGTCTTGTTGCTTCCACATAAGAATTAGCAGTAGGATTATTAAAAGTCCTTGTTGAGGTTAAGGGAGAACTAGTAATAAAGAACAACAAAATCCCACCCAAGAACTAGTAGTGAAAATAGTAGAAGTCCTTCCTGCTACCCCATAAGAACCAACAGTAAGAATAATAGAGGCTTTTTTGTTACCACATAAACACCAAAAGTAAGAAGAAAAGAAGATATTGTTGTTAATGCGCAAGAACCAAAAACATCAAAATAAGTATTTGAAAGGTACAATCAACATTTGTTAATACTATCTCTCTTGCCTAAACCATAACAATTTCACGTGCCCCATAAGAACCTACAATAGAAGAAGTTTATAGAAAAGCCATTCCCATAGAAAAAATAGCAGTTTTTTACATTTTTTTAAGTAGTAAGGAAGTCTGATATCAACATTGATATAAGGAAAACCTATTACTGTTACATAAGAATGAGTAATAGGAAGTCATGTTGCTACTACATAAGAGCCAATAATAGGAAATGGGACATCACTATGTCATAATAGGTAAACTATTATGAATTGTTGTTGCTTAACACTACTATAAGTCTACTTCTACTACAGTTTTTATGTACTAAAATCATTTGTTTATATCGTGAAGGAATGCAATAGGACAAGTATGTTTGCATAAATTCGTAGAAATAAGTTCATTATTTTTTTCTAAAAGAAGTTTGCTACTACTCCTATAGCACTGTTGTTGCAGATTATACAAGTGTGTTGCAATTCCAATAGATTTGCTACAAGCTCAATAGAATTGTTTGTTGCAAATTGTACAAGTGTGTTGCAATTCCAATAGATTTGCTACAAGCTCGATAGAATTGTTTTAGGATGTTAATCATGTTGAAGTTTGAAGGATGTTTATGATAATTCATACAAACATTTGAGGTAGATGGAAACTTTTAACAAGAGAACAGAGTATGCATTGGAGAAAGAGAAGTGTCCCTATCATTTGGTTGATACAGAGGTATGGGCTGCATGAGGAAATCCAACATTTTTTATTGGGGAGAGATGAAAAGCTGCATAAATGGCATCATTTTATGCCATTTGTTCCCTACTTCTAAGCCCTCTTTCCTTCCTTAGACCTTTATTAATCCATTATTATGAGGGATTTAGATTAAATGTGTTTCCATTACATTTTTTAATGTTTTACATAAATTTATAATTAAACATTAGAAAAAGGTAATATTTTTATTTATCTTTGAGTTAATATGCAAAGGCAATGTGCCAAACAGTTTGGTGAGAAGGCACTGATGTACCTAGAGGGTGTATTTTGGTTCTAGTTATTACAACAATCATTTCCAATTTTTCTTTTCTATGTGGTTCACAGATCTCGGAGATTGGTGACCACTATGTCCATGGAATATTTGTACCAGGCAGATCCACTAGAAATCACTTCCCTCCACCTCAACCACAGAGCTTTGAACCTGTGACCTTTCAATAGCAAAGATTCTTTAATGACAAGGACTCGACCAATTGAGATAACGCTTGAGACTATCATTTCCAGTTGATGCAACACTCATGTTCGATTATTACAACAATTTGATGCAATTTTTACAACATTCCTATGTAGTTGTTGCAACACCATTGCTATAACATAATCATTATTTCATATTTTTCATAGCACAGTTGCAGCCTCCTAGAAGCTATAACACCCATGTAGAAGCTACACCATTGGAACCATGAGACAACACCAAAACCTTGTGTCATCGAAACTATGAGGCAATACTAGAATCTTGAGCCATTGAAACTGTGAGATAGCACGAGAACCACGAGCCATGAGAACCTTGAGTTATCAAAATTTTTAACCATGGTGTTGCATATTTTTCACTACTCTACTTCAAAATTATGAATCCATCAACAATAATGTTAATACAATAAAATAAAATATATGTAAATAATCTTGCAAATCCAAGATAAAATATTAGTTTGAATGGTTAAACAAGAATCTTGGAATTTTTGGGCAAAATATTTTGAAGATATTCATTAACTTTTAATTGCTAGAAAAAGATCTTGGACTCATTCATTAATTGCTAATTTTAGCAAGGATTATGGAACCCATTCATTATTTACGAAATTGTTATAAACATTACAATTTCTTAAATCCATAAGTGGGATTATTTAGATATTTGTCATTCTTAGCTTTTATTAGATTTAAGTATAAATATAAAATTATCTCCATTGTTTGCAGAGGACTCTTAGAGAAACTTCTAATGATAATGGAATAATTTATAATTATTAAGATTTTATTTTCAATTAATAATTTTTATAAATTACATAATATTTGATTTAACTTAATTAATTCGATTTAATTCACTTGCAAATTATAATATCTTCTCTCGATCGAGATATAATATAATATATATAATATATATATATATATATATATATATATATGATCAGTTAATTTAATTAATTTACGCGTGTATTTCTTTTCTAACAAGTGTTCTTCCTTTCAACATGAATGAGTTTTATTTCATATAAGTGTGTTTACTTTTTTGGGAGCATGTTTACTTTCTTATAAGCATGTTTACTTTACTTCAAGTATCTTTAGTCACTTCACTTCTCAATTTGTAGAAGCTTTCCAAGCTTGTGAATGGTTTATACTCCCTTTGAAAAAGTAATTAGTGATACTACAACAAAAAAAAAATGAATTAGTGGAAGTAGTGAGTATCATCTTACATATAAAATGCATGATAAAACACAAGTTTGACATAAGCTTCAAGTTGAGAATTAAATGCACAGTCTTTTGGTTGTCTTTGTAAAATTAGGAAGGTGATAAAAAATCCCATCATACTTTCACTTTGGGTATTCAGCTTTGTGTATGCAAGTCCCTCCATGGTATCCATGATGTATATAATGGTGAGAATTACCTTACCTCTTCAAGTATGTAACCATTCAATTTGCATACTAGGCACCCTCTTTGAGATACATTCATTTACTAGTTCTCACCCGTTAAGACAACCATCTAGTTTCAATACCTAATGGGCACACTTCCAACATCTCTATTTTATCTTTTTGGTTGTGGCTAACTGGTAGTTATTTTTCCACCAACAGGGACCGCCTCGTTATGTAGCTCCGATTTTATTATTGGCATCTAGGCTCCCTCATCTAGGACTTATTCATTTTCATCTCTTAAGAATGAACCTCATGAGTTATTTCTCATCATATTTTTAGCTTAACTCATGCTCCTAGGCACCAATTCGATCGATCACCATTAATGTGCCACTATACTTTTGTTTGCATTCTCATAATCCCACCCTTAGTAGACCATTTGTGTGATTTCCCTCCTTCCACCAAGCCACATGGAAGCTAGCTAATGGAAACCCCACCCTTTATGATTACTCACTTTCACCCTCATATAAGTCATTATTTCAGTGGGAGACCCATTTCCATGTTTGTACATTCCCACTATTATTTATTAATTGTTTGGAAAGTGTACAAATAGTTTTTTGACGTAATGATTCTCCCATAATCATCTCTCCTCTTCATTCCCTAGGAGTAGTCCTAATATCCCTTAGTTAGAGCATCTAGATTACCCATTATCATTATCTTCTTGGTATAACATATGTCCCTTACATGTGTTTCCTAGTTTCCTAAATGAGATTCATTGATTCTTATATCATTGTACACATAACCGCATGTTCATTTGAAATAATAACCCCATTAAGTACCCCCTATGTAGTCCCCCTGACTCCAAATCCTTGCTCATGTTAGATTATTTTGATTACCACAATCTAATCCAAAATTAGGTGTGCTCTAACCAAGTGACATCCATAGTCTCCACTTTATTTCTATTTACCTCATTCATCATGACCCTGCACCAGTCCACCACAGTTTGGTATCTAAATCAAATACAAGTGTATTTATCAGGGATCTATTCCCTTACCCATTGTGTCCTTCTGTTGACAGTGCTAGACCCACCAACATGTTAAGGGATCTCCCCGATAAGAAGTCTCAATTATACCTTAGACCATTTGATGTAAGAGTCCCAGCAGTGGGTCGTATGGTAATTCCTTGACCGTGATTTCGCATGAAGGCAAGTAAGATAACTCTGTTGGTAGCCAGGGTGTGGTAGCTATAGTGAGTCAAGGAAGGTGCATGAGAGGTTCTAACACACGGGGGTTGAGATGAGTGCACCCATTGGAAACTTGTGATAGCATGCAATTAAGAAGGGAACACATGAGAAAAGATGCATCACAACATGGAAGGAAAGTTAGTTAGTAATCCGAAGTGATGGCTAACCAATAACACATTTTAGAAATATTCTTACATACATACACAAATAGCTATACATGCATGTGTAAGTAAACAGATACATATATCATTCAAAGTAAACCAGATAACATAGAATACAATACAACATATGCATGAAACATGCTGGCTCTTGTTATATTATTAAGTGAAAGTTCCAGTCATACAATACATCCATGTCCAACCACTAGTTCCGACAACGGAACGTTACAACCACAACCACCTACTCCTCCAAAGAGATGTACTAGCTCTGCGCAGTGGAGAAGCCAAGGCTCATTACATTACTGTCCAAGCTCTCTCCAAGATAGTCTTATTAGAAGCTTGGCTGACCAAAAGCCTCTACAATGAGTTATGAGGGACTATTTATATCAAAGGGTGGGGTGATCTTTGACATTCCCCTTTATGACAGTTCATCTACCCTCATGACTCTTCATCTACTCTATGACTGTTACATCCAATTATCAACACTTGACTTACGCTTGACAAGACGTTTGTCGGGTCCCTATAATACTAGTGATTACCCCATTACTATTGTAGTTGTACCCCTTATTAATATTTTTGTGCCCCTATTGCCCCCATATTGTTATTACTGTGCTCCATAGAATCCCTCTATTATTATTTTTGTGGCGTTATATTATTATTGTTAGGTCAGCTGGGTTATATTGTGAGTCCTTAGACTCCTATATATAGAAAGGAGGTTTTTTCATTTGAATCATCAAATAATTGTTCATTTATGTAATGTAAAGGAGGTTGCACCCTCGAAGAGGCTGAATTTTAAGGCGTTGATCTATCTTTTCTATCTTTTTATTGAGCTAGTTTCATAACATTTGGTATCAGAGCTTTGGATTCTAGGGTTTTACTACTCCAAACAAGTCATCATGGAAGTTTCTCTATAACTTTTTGTCTGCGATGTTTCAAAAGCTAAAGAAAAAACCCATTTGAGAAGACATCGCGCTGAATCTCAAGTCTGAATTTCAGAGCTTTTTACTCTATATTTGCGGAGATATGATCTGAGGAAGTTGGTCTTTTTGCAGACTCCTGAATTACATTCCAAACAGGTGACCTAGGGAAAATCATCATAACTTTTTCTCTGAGCATTGGATTGAAATTTTGTAAGAAGGTGCAAAAATAGGACAGACTATAGTTTCTTGTATATATTTTTCAGAGACAAAGGTTGAAACAGTGACTCGTGGCACGTCGTACAAGTTTTCTCTACTGAACTAGTCTATAATTATGTCACTGTGGGAGATTTCGCATAACTTTTCCTTGGAGAATCCAATTTGGATCAGACTAGTGGCATTGGAAAGAGGACACAGAGGGCTACCAAAGGTTGCAATTTCAAAACTGGATGATCTGAAAGTACAGAGATACATCAGAGGCAATATCGAGCTCCTACAAAGTGAAAAAAATGTGTGTAGATTCTTTTAAATTTTTGCTTAAGATTGGTTTGAAAATTTATTTTTAAGGAATTCAAAGTGCTAGTAGAGCATTATTATCGGTAACTAATGCCCCGAGGAAAGAAAATGCAAACACCTAGTAAGGAACCTAAAATCTCTAGCATGACTGATGAAGAAGAAGAAGAAATGCTATATGATATATCAAAATTACAAGAACAAGTGCAACAAGTGTCACTTGCACAAAAAGCAACAGAATCTACGATGGATGGTCTAAGGAAAGATGTAGAAGCTAAGATGGTTGGTTTAAAGAAAGTTCTAGAAACTAAGATGGATTGTTTAAAGAAAGGCGTAGAAGTTAAGATGGATGGCATGGAAGCTAAGATGAATGGCATGGACGCTAAAATTGATGGCATGGATGATAAGATGGAAGAATTGAAGATAAATATGAATAAGTTGCTACAAGAAATTGTCACTAATGGTGAAATGGTACTAAAGGAAACTCATGATGAGCATAAAAGAAATGTTAATCATGATTCCATAGACTCTAATGTTGGATTGAAGACCCACCATTATCCCAAAAATCGATATGAGGAAGTTTGATGGCAAGGATCTCGCAACATGGATATTACAGATGGAGCAATTTTTCGATCTCAATAATGTACAAAACACATAAAAGGTACGTATGGCAACTTTATATTTGGCACCAAATCAGTTTGTATGGTATCAATGGATTTGCTCTCATAAACAATTTATCACTTGGGCAATGTTTACGGAAGAATTGATAGCACATTATGAGGACACAAAAAGCAACAATTTTTTTAGCCAATTGATAAGTCTCAAACAAAAGGGTTCAATAATGGAGCACATTGAGGAGTTCCAAAAATTGAACATAAGGGTAAAAAATATTCTAGAGGAGCATAGGATTGATGTGTTCATAGCGTCTTTAAAGGATAATATCCAACATGATGTTCGCCTTTGGGAACCTGATTCATTAGAGAAGGCATTCAGGTTAGCAAGAAAAATGGAAAGCAAAATTATGGCAACCAAGAAGCATAACACTCACAACTATAAAGATGGAAGTGTTGTCCCTAGTCTTCCACAACTATAAGGTTGACACCACCATAATTGGAAGAAAAAAGAGCAAAAGGGCTTTGTTACAGTTGTGATAGCAAATACACTAAAGGTCATAAGTGTGCTGAGAAGAAATATTCTACATAGATTGTGAAGAGGAAGAAGAAAAGGAGCAAGAAAGTCAAAAGAAGAGGATATACTCCAGGAACAAAGCCTAGATTGAAAATCCGACCATATCTTGTAATGCATTGGCTGGAATTACCACTCCTCAAACCATCAAGATAGAAGGACAAATCAAGAAGGAAAAGGTAATAGTGTTGTTTGATTAAGGAAGCACCCACAATTTTATTCATTGTAAGGTAGCAAAAGAATTGAATTGCTTCCTATATCCAGCACCAGAGTGTCAAGTGATGATTGTAAATGGAGGAACAATAAATTTCTCTGGAAAGTGCCATAATATCAAGCTATCCATGGGAGAATATGTATTGACTAGCCCAATGCTTTCCATTCCAATGGGAGGTGTTGATGTTGTACGAGGAGTCCAATGGCTACAATCCTTGGGTACAATAGCTTTTAATTTTCAAGAAATTTTTATGAAATTTTATGCGGAATGAAAGGAAGTTGAATCAAGGGGTATTACAGGGAAACCAGGAAAGATAATAAGCTCTAACGATATGACAAAGCTTCTAAAAAAGGAACAAAGAGGTGTAATTGCACAATTATGTTCGCTAGATGTTTCCACATC
>APFE031309084.1:0-12141 GCA_000404065.3 Pinus taeda | reverse complement strand
TTTGATCTTTTGCGTGTTCTTGTTCGTCGTAGGATATAGTTTGATCTTTATAGTATTTTCTTTCAGGTTGCGATATGTCCCTTACCTATTCCGCAATAAAATATAATTTTGTTTTCTTTTTATTTATTATAATCGGGAATAATCTAGACAAGCCACCGATCAACTTTTTCAACATAAGTGAAAGAGGCTTACCTATTCCGAAATTTCAAAGGAATTGGACTCAAAGACTTACTTATTTCATCCAAGTTACATAACATTTTTTTTAATAAAAAATATATCTAGATAACCAAGATTTAAAAATATAAAATATTTTTTGGGTAAAAAATAAAAAAATAACATCATCAGAATAAAAATATGGTATTAATAGTTATTTTTATTTTTATTTCATCTTTTCTTTTCTAATTTTATTATTATTTTAAATATTTTTCACTCTAACAACGCTAAATAATTTATAGTCATAAACTATTTATAAATGTGTGATATTCCATATTTAAAATATCTACTACATCTTCTCTACAAATATCTATTCTATAATAATTTTAATTGTTTTGAAACAACAAACTATTGGACTATTTTGATTACTGTGAGATATCTATCACTCGAAGCTTGAATAACACAATGCATTAAGAGTTCTTATTGAAATTGCCTTTATAAATAAAATCCTTGGGTTACCTTTGGTCTCAGCGTCTTTCTAAACACTTCTTCATATGCAATTAGAACTCTTCATATTCTTTCCAAACTAATATTTATAAGATTATTCACAATTTATGATGGTTCTTCATGTCTAATTACAATTCATATTTTTTCCAAACTAACTTTTACAAGAATATTCACAATTTATGATAATACTAAGGATTCTATATTAGCAATAGTCTTGTAATGTGTAATGGTAAGGATTCTATACTAGCATTAGTCTTTTAATGTGAAATTAAACTTTGAAAGTTTAAGCATATTTTTAAAATTTTCCAATATGTTTTTCTAAAGCATTTAGATGATGTGGTTTACAATTTGTTTATTTGTGAAACAATGTAGAATTTAAATGACTAGTTTATTTTGCTTTATTGCTGAATTTTCTAGAATGTATTTTTTGTGTGAGCTTCAAGAAATAGCTAATCATTTTTTACTCTTGATGTATCTTGAAGTAGACACCCATTTCTCCATATCCACTTGATTTCAAAATCCGAGTGTGCAATGAGATTGTGGTCATCCTCAGAATGTTTGATCCCAAAGATTTGAATTCCCTTTAATTATATTAAAATTCTTTGTACAGTGTACCAACACTTTCATAAAATTCTTGCATGAACATAGAGAAATCCGAATTGAAAATCAACTTAATACTTTTATTGTAATAAGTTCTATAATACTCTCCTTAAGCTATCTATATCTTTTTACATCCCAAAATAACTTTCCCTTATTTTAATGTATAAATTAGTTTATTTACCACTCTAAAAAACAATTTTCCATACTAAAATTTTCCATCAATTTTCCAAAGTACTACTTTCAGAAACTCAATACATGCCTTAAATTTTTAAGTACTTCAATAGCGAAGTAATAGTCTAGATATCATGTGTCTTTGGTTTTTTGTTTATAAATATAAATAATCCTTTATTATTCTTTGTTATAAAAAATTATATTACATAAAACATAATATATACACTAGTTTCTCCAATATTCTTTTGAATATTCATACATCATGGATATTAAAATTCTTGAAATTGCCCATCAAAAGATAATTAGTTAACTTTCCACACATTCTTTTTCCACACATTCTTTTTCGTTCCTCCATTCAGGAAAAAAAATTATTCGATATAATAGATATTTCCCTATTTCCCTATTATATTTCCCTATTATATACATCGAAATACAATAATTTAAGAATAATAGTCAAATTTCTTTGAAGAAGAGCCTTCTCATATTCTATACCTTCTTTTAAAACAAAATTCATTTGGCCACAATCTTCATTTTATACTTTCAACTTAGCGATATGATTTGTTTTTTTTCCCTATAAACCACTTCATGCCAATTAATAATATCCACCAACTTCCACTAAAAACAATAGAATAAATTAATAATAATTCCTAAAAAGGTGACTTTACATATTAAATTCAACTTATGTAGAATTTCCATATTTTTATATTGAAATGTAATATCAAAATGAATATTAATTACTTGTCTGCTTTATAAAAAATGTTAATGAATATTCTAATGTTAATGAATATTCTTTCACCCTGCTTTTTCTTCGATCATTTACTAGGCACATGAATTGTGATGATATAATCATTGTATTCTATCTTCGGGAGTTGTGAACTAAACCATTTCATATATTAAATTATTTAAAGTTATTTAACATTTCATAATTAATACTGTCTAAATTAAGGAAAATAATTTTTATCTAGATTAGTTTATTATGGAGTAAATTATTACAAATAATAAATATAACTAATTAAATTAAACTATGTAATTTTGATTTAAATTACTTATTATAAAATTATAATATGGTAAAAGTATTGTTTCAAAATCTACCATATAAATTATGAAAATATGGATATCTACTCGTATTAGGGTAACATCTTTTTTTAGACCATGGAAACACTAATATTTTTTTAAAGGTTTTAATAGATGATTTATAGTGATGTTTTTGGAGTGAATTGTCAATTTATAATACAAATATAAATAATATCAAATTAAATCATTAATAAAAAACTGAATTGTTAAGATTTATTTAATTATAAAAAAAATGTTATTTAAAAATATACATTTTTCATTATTTATTTATTTATTTATTTTATAATAAAAACATAAGTATTGTAATGCTTTATATTTGAAATTTTATAAATAACAAGTTAGCTGAATTATAAATAACTCTATAGTTAACCAATTTTAAAAGTTTCTACATATCATATGTAGGTTTCTTTCTATGAGAAATTTTCAATAGTATAATTGTCATTTAAATTGAAAGTAAATGTCCATGACATTATAAGCCTTATTGATACTATATTTTTTCATAAATAGGATACATCTACACAAGTTTATAAGGTTAAGACAAAATAACTCAAACAAAAATGACCAACTCAAATAAGAAACAACTCATAACACACAAAAAAAACCCTCAATCTGGGAAAGAGTTCATTATCATAGTAACATGATCTACATTAATAAATATACTATTGTGAAAAGAGAATCATTTGCATAAGAGTTCTCCATAGTTTATTATCTACAAATGAATGTACATGCCCTTTAAATTGAGATTGTGAACTAATTGACTGCTAAGCCATACTTCATAGATCAAACATTATTAACATCATCGAGTAGATGAAATTCATATCACTTTATTCCTGACTCTCTCTCTCTCCATGTTTCTGATGCAAGCCTGGCGTGCAATACCTAGGATTTTTCTTTTACCATGAATTTAAGAATGCATTTAAGTCACTGCCCAATTAACACTCCAATCTGGGCAATTTCATACTCTGGAAATCTCCATTCATATGCGGAAGCTTGTTTCAAATTCCTCTGTGAACACCATGCACAATCAATAAAGCGCCCTCTCTTTGCGCAACTTTGATCAACACTTTCACTCTTCAGCAGCAACTTTTATTATGGAAATTATACAAAAAAAATGCAGTGCTCCTTTCGTTTGTTTGCAGTTCGAACTCCGATTAGAACACATAAGAAACAACAACGCCTTTTCCTATTACGCCACCAATCTTATTACTCCGGCACAACGATTGAAATACAACCTCTTCCGCAGAACAATGAACCCCATCTCCAACAAATGCAAAAGTTTATGCAAAAGTCCTCACGGTGGAACCAGTCGTGGAGGTCTTCAGAACCATGGAAAGAAGCTTCCGATGCACTCTTACAGGCGGTTATTTGCTCTTGGGTGAATCCTTCTACGGATATCTCAATACTGTTGGAATAAAACTAAATTACAGAGATTTAATGTATTAACCAAAGCCTTCTACAAGCTCGACCGGTTCAATGAAGCATCACGCGAGATCACAATGAAATTCGATCAAAAATACAATGAATTGACATGCATATACAACTTATAAAAATTGATAATTCCATTAGCTGGAGAACACAGTGATAGTCGAAGCCTCTTCCGCCCACCGTCTCCCTTCTCTGCTTCGTCATCATGGCATTGTTTTTCCAACACATGGAGGTAAATGCTTTTTAATTGTAACGCATGGAGGCTTCACGAAATATAAAAATCACCGTTCCACAATTCAATACACACAGTCAAGAAAGCATGCCGAGAAATAAAAAGGCCATTCAAGCCTTTAAACACACATTTAATAATTTATTGGATTCAACAGGAATCACTTATTTATGAAGACGTGGAGAGAAAAATTATCATCAATCTTTGGCACGCCTCCCCTCTCTGAGCTTGGTGACCAATCTCACACAAATTTAATAATGGCATGATTGCAGAAAATCAAATATTGTATTCAAATACATACTACTTACATAAAACCTCCTACTTTGGCCTGAATTTCGATCATTTGGCCGTTTACAAATTTCTAAAGGCTTACAGAGCCTGCTCTCAATCTCACACTCACTCTCTCTGATCTTCAATGTCTTTGAGGATTCCTAATTTATAAAACTAAGCATGCTCTAGAATCACTCAACTAAAAGCTCTAAGAGTCTACATGCAATGTATACATATGGTAAAAAGCATCTTGAGGCTTTTCCCATCTTTTTCCTTGTTCTAAAATAGAAAAGTTTTCCTTATCCCATAATGATCCACATTCACTGCTTTAGGCCTAAAACACTCCCTATTTCCTATTTTTTCATTTATTTACTTTGGAAACATCTAATTAATCACACTGACTTGTAACTTAGGGAAATAATTCTAGAATGCTTGACCCCCTATGACTATTATTTACAATAATTTCTCCTAACAAAACCTATTTCTAAGCTAATAATATTCACGCTAAAACGGGATGCATATCCAATTTTAAGAATTTTATTATATTGTAAGTTTATTGTACGTATTAAGTTATTATGTGCTTAATAATTAAATTTAAAATAAGGGTATGGAATCATTATTAGTTCCCACAGTCAAAGGACCCTAACCATACATTTTTTGTTGATCAATGATTGAAAAGTAGCTTATACTTGAGTAAATAACATATTATGCTCAATTGGTTCCCACCATAACTTAAGCTAGTCTTTGCATAAAACATTAATAGGAACAATATGTAAATACATATACTGTTAAGAAATTTACATATCCACTTCACATATCAATTTATTGGTTACCGCCAAATAAAGACTATAGAATAATTTGTATATTTTCCACTATTAATTTAGCTTTGACCAATGTTATAATTATTTATGCAATTTTTCCCATCCCATAATTGAGGAACTAAGTTTCCCTCCAAAATCAAATTACAATATAATAAATTGAAATTTATTATTTTTATTAGCTAATTATTTTTATTATTATTTGAGCCAAGTTATAAATGTTTACACTCATTTACAAACACTACGAAATCGCCTCCATACAAGGCTCTATAATACTTTTATCTCCTCCATACAAGGCTATATATTACTTTCAACCTTTTACTATTTTTTAACTAAACTGATGTATAAATTTTTATCTTAGATATTTGGGTTGTAGAGCACCTCTCAATGCAACTATCCTAGATCCATATTAACCCCAAATATACCAGGAGTCGGGAGGAGTCCAGACTCATAAAATCTTTTGAGGTGCAAAACCTCGTGCAAAACTTGAGAAAATATTTGTACCTCGACAATTTGATCCCTCCTAGTGCTTGATATATATTGGGTGTAATCTTATTATATTGTAATTTTATTGTAAGTATTAAGTTATTATGTTCTTATTAATTATATTTAAAATAAGGTTATGGAATCGTTATTATTCGCCACCATGGAAGGACCCTAACAATGATTTCTTTTTTGATCACTAATAGTTTAGCATTGACCAATGCAAGTTATAATCGCTAACTGTAAAAAAAATAGTTTTTCAATATTATTAAGATAAATAATTTTTGAAACATTTGATTCCATTACAACTTGAAGGTCTTATTGCAACCTTTGCACAATATAATGTCATGTAGATAATTTCCTTACATATTTTATGCCATAATGTATATATATGGTTGCAATATTCAAGCATTATTTTTAGATAATTTTTTTGTGACCATCAAGAAATAAAATCCTTGAAAAATCGCTTATACTCGAGTAAATAGCATATTACCATCAATTGCTTCTCACCATAATTTAAGCAAGTCTTTGCATAAGAAATTAATAGGAATAAGATGTAAATAGGATGATTTGTATATTTTCCACTATTAATTTAGCATTGACCGAATGCTATAATTATTTATGTAATTTTTCCCATAACATAATTTCTCACTTGAGTTGGAGGAACTATGATTCCCTCCAAAAAAAAATTACAATAGAATAAATTGAAATTTATTATTTTTATTACTTTATCCTTTGAATGGGAAGAACTAAGTTTCCCTCCAAAACAAAATTACAATATAATAAATTCAAATTTATTTTTTTATTACTTTATCTTTTTTATTATTATTTGAGTGAAGATATAAATGTTTACACTCATTTACAAACACTACAAATCTCCCTTACATTGGTTTGTACAGCAACACCGCTCAGTGCAACTAGGCTAGATCCATATTAAACCCAAATATATTAGTATATATTGGGGTGTATACATTGGGTTGTAGAGCACCTCTAGGTGCAACAAGCTTAGATACATATTAACCCCAAATACATTAAGTGTTGAGACGGATCATATATTTTGAGGTGCAAAACCTCTTTTTTTACTGGAAAATTTGAGAAAAGATTTGCACCTTGACCGATTTGATCTGAGTGCTTGATATATATGGGGTTAAGATGGATCTAGGTTGGTTTCAGTGTTTCGTGGTCACACAAAATTTGTCGAACACCTAATTGTTCTCTTCATTTTAAATATGCTAAATATTTATCTTATTAATCTGGTTATTTTAATTTTAATTTTAAATTTATTCAGTTAAATAATTTTAGTTAGATGATAGAGACTGTTAATAACTTGACTTACAATGCAACAATGTTGAATGATAGAAAACGTGAATAATACAAATTGAGTGAATTATAAATAGTAGATCATTCTCAAAATATTTTCTTCTACTCTTCTTATTGGGAACATGGGGAACATGTTATGTTTACCATCTTTTCCTATCAGCCATATGAAAAAAGCGGTTGAAATCCCAAACCGTTCAAATATTCAATTAGAGCTATTGTAGTCAACAACATACCTTGTCTCTCTCTTGCTATCTAATATTAATAATATGTTTCTCCGATAATTTTGATTTTACAAAGTGTTAAACCCCAAGTAAGATTCAATGGTAATTCCTTTCTATTACCTTGTTTGAATGCAAAGTGAATAAGAATGTTGAATGTTGGAAAATATGAATAATAAGAATGTAGACAATTACAAATAGTGTGAATAACAATGTTGAATGATGGAAATTAGGAATAATAATAATGTATACAATTACAAAAAGTTTATAGTTTCAATAAGCAAACATTTCAAGTAAGTGAGTTATTATAAATATCATCAATATTTTTTCTTGTTAATCCATTGAAGTCAATTCATGCTATTAATTTAATTAATTTGAAGCTAATATACGTCATACATCTATTTACATCAAATTAAAAATTAACAACTACATTGAAATCAATGCATATCGAATAGTATTAAAAATCAACATATATATCGAAATCAATGCATCTAGTGAAACAAATCAAATAGGATTAGAAATCAACATCTACATTGAAATCAATGCATGTAGTGAAAATAATTAAATAGGACTAGAAATCAATAACTATACTGAATCAATGCATCCATTGTAATCAATCAAATAGGATTAGTAATCAACATCTACACTAAAACTAGTGCAACTATTTCAATGAAAAAACAAAATTTTCATGGGTTTCTAAATCCAAATTCTCTTACATTCTGTAAAATCTTAACTTCCTATTTCTCTATGGTTAACAATATTCATAAAGAATAATATAGTAAATGTATTTTTATTTATGTGCCTCTTTCTGCTTCCCTCTTTCTCTCTCCTCCATCATTGTGTCTATCTCCCTCTCTCTCTCATCTTTCTTTGTCTCTCCATCTCTCTCTCTCTACCTCTCCCTCCCTCTCTTTCTATCTCTCTTCTTCCCTCTCTCTCCCTCTCTCTCTCCTCTTTCTCTGTCTCTCCATTTCTCTCTCTATCTCTCCCTCCATATCTTTCTATCTCTCTTCTTCCCTCTCTCTACCCAGCCATCTATATTTATATCTCCCTCCATTTTCCCTTCTCTGCCTCTTTATCTCACCACCCCACACATAAATACTTTCTGTCTCGATATATACCTATCTCTCCCTCCCTCCATGTATCTATCTCTATGTTCTTCCTTCTTTTCCCCCTCAATCTATATCTATATCTCCCTTCGTCTCTCCTTAATTGTATTTCTATCTCACCCACCAAACATTCTCTCTCTCTCTCTCTCTATATATAAATATATCCTCTTCTACCCTGCTCTCGTTCCCACCCTCTTTTCTCCTTCTCTGCTCTCTCTTCTTCTCTCTCTCGCTCTCTCTCTCTCTCGCTCTATTATTATATATATATATAATTATATATAATATAATTATATTATATATATATATATATATATATATATCCCTCTTCCTACCCTGCTCTCTCCCACCCTCTTTCTCCATCTCTACCTTGTCACCCCTCTCTCTCTCTCTCCCTTTCACAATTCCCTCAATCTCTTCCCACCATCTCCCTCTTGCTCTCCCTCCCTATCTTCTTCTCTCTCTACCCTTATCTCCCCCCCATTTTTGTGTCTCCCTCTCTCTCTTTCTCTTTCCCTTCGCTCCCTCTATCTTTCCTTCCCTTACCTATCTCTCTTTGTCCCCCCTTCTTCTCTCCTCTCTCACTCACCCTCTCTCCATCTCCTCTCCATCTCTCCCTTGTCACTCCCTCCCCCTATGCACCTCTATCTCCTATGTTTTCTTCCTTCTCTCTCTCCCTCTCCCCGTCCAACTTGTTCCCTCTCTCCTTCTTTCTCTCAAGTCGTCACTCTCTTCCTTCCTCTCTCTCCCTTTCTATCCCACCTCCCTCTTTCTCTACCCCGATCACTATCTCTCTCTATGTACCCCTGAACTCTATCACTATCTCCCTCCCTCTCTCCTTCTCTCCTTCCTTTTCACCCTCCATCTCTAAGTCTCCATCTATCTTTTCCACCTCTCTCTATCCCTCTCTCCTCTTCTTCTCTCTCTCTTCTCCCATCTCCTCTTTGCCTTACTCTCTCTCTATCTCTCCTTTTTCATCCATTACTCTCTACTTTTATCTCTCTATGTCTTTTTTCTTCGTGTCTCTTCACCCAAATCCATCTCTATCTCCCTCCCCCTCTGCGTCTCTCCCTCACCTCTTGTCTCTCTTAATTCCTTTATCTCCCTCTCTATCACATATGATCGAAAAATTTCACTTTGTGTAATCAACAATATATGTAATGTATAATATATTTTACATTTATTTTTTTACTGTGAAAGATTTATGGTTTTTGGGCATGAGGTATTGATAAGTTATGGTATTAGCCCATGGTATTGTAACAAAACCTATTTACAAGTTAGAAATATCATTGGGAATGTGGGGGTGAATATCCATGACTAAGAATCCTGTTATATTGTAAGTATTTAGATTTTGTGTGCTTATTAATTAAATTTAAATATGGTTATGGAATCATTACCAATCCTTACCAATTTAACGCTCTACTGATCAATTTGTTTGTTGATCACTGTTAGTTTAACATTGACCAATGAAAATTATAATTCTTATCTTTAAAAAATAAATAATTATTTTTCAATATTATTAAATATGAACATTTTCAAACATTTTATTACACCATAAATTGAAGGTCTTATTGCATCCTTTGCACAATATAATGCCATGTGAATAATTGGCTTACAAATGTTATGTCATAATTTATGGATATGATTGCAATTTTCAAGCATTACTTTTAATATTTGTGTAGTGATTTTTATTGTTCAGTTTTGTAGGAAAACCTTTCAGAAATAAAATCATTGAAAAAGTAAATAGCATATTTACCATGAATTACTTCCCACCATAATTGAATAAAATATTTGCATAAAAGTTGGATAGGAATAAGATGTAATTAAATGTGGATACCAAGAATTAATTCCCCCCATTATTTATGTCTTCCTTAGCACTTAAGTAGGAGTAAAATCATGAATGTGACTTGCCAGTGCTTACAACCCACCAAAATTTATGGAAGTTATTCTGGATAAGTAACCAATTCACTTATCCACTCCATAACTTAATTTATTACATCTTGCAACTTAAGTAGGAGTAAAATCATGAATGTGACTTACTAGTGCTTACAACCCACCAAAATGTATGGTAGTTATTCTGCATGAGTAACCAATTCACTTATCCACTCCATAACTTAATTTATTACATCCTGCCAAAGCAAGCTTGGGGGATGATTTCTATAGTTACCACATGTAAGTTATAAATATTTATGCAAGTTTTCCCGTACCATAATTTCTAACTTGATTTGGAGGTTTACAATATAACAATTTCTAACTTGATTTGGAGGTTTACAATATAACAAATTGAATTTTATTATTTTTATTTTTTAACATTTTATTATTAATTGAGCTAAGATTTTAATGTTTACACTCATTTATAGACACTACAATATCACCCCCATACTAGGCTCTATATTACTTTTAACCTTTTATTATTTTTTAACTGAGCCCACATATAAATGTTTAAATTTTACAAACATTTTTGCCTACACATCGGGTTATATAGTGCCTCTCATCCTCAAAAAAACGTACAAAAAGGGTGTAGCTTATTTTATCCTTTAGATATTCCATTGGTTAGAAATAAATTTTATAAATGTGGATGATTTAAAATCAACATCATTTTCATATGTAGTTTGACGTATAAAAGGTGAAATATCCTACATATCAACCACATTTACTAATATGATTGTCCTAGTAAACAACTACAGAGGATTTGTAGACCATTGCTAGGTATGGTTTATGTTGGATAACTATGGTTAAAAATGGTTATCAACGATTCACTATGGTTGTGAATGGTTGAGCATGGTAGGCTACAGATGCTCGTGGTTATTGGAGAGGGTTATTGATGATTGACAATGTTTTAAGAGGGTTGATCGAGGTTGAAGAGAGTTTATTAATGTTTATTATGTTTACTATGGTCAACCCTTAACATAAAAATGTATTTATGTTATGTTAATCTAATAATGTTACATTAATGTAGATTATTGTTACATTAGTACATTCATGTTACATTAATTTTAATGTTACACTAATGGCTCAAGGGGGTGACAAGGTTGACCATGGTTGATCCAGATAGACTTTGGTTGATTGAGGTTGAATATGGTTGGTTTTGGTTGAACTTAATTGACCATGGGTTAGCATAGTTGGACTTCTTTCACAATAATTTACTATAGATTACCATAAGAAACATGGTTGGCCATGACTACCAACATTTACCTATAAAAATCTATGGTTAATCATATAAACAACCCTGCCATATTTAACCATAGTTAATTATGTTAACCATATTAATTATATTATCCATATTCTTAACTTTAAAGAACCATACCTTATACTTAAATCTCTACCTTTCATTCACCCCAAGAAATAAAAAAATAAAAAAAATTAAATTAACACCACAGCACAAAAAAATTTCAATCATTTTGCTAAAAGTATCGAAACTAATTGAGGGTCCCTTCAAAAAAAGTACATCTTCGCCTATTTTGTGACTATGCTTATGCTACTTTTGGCATATTAAAGTATAGCCAATTTAGAGATATGGCGATTGACTTTTAGTCATTGAATTTGAATTCGAGATTACCTATAGAAATAATGTTTAGAGTAGGAACATGTAACAGTCCCGAAATAAAAACACATAATTAATTAGATTAATCAAGTGATTTTATAATCAAAAAGCAATTTATCAACTATTTAACATTAGATTACAAAAATAAGAGTGAAGAGAGACAACTTACCTGTGGAATGCTAGTTGAATGCTAGTTGAATTCTGCTACGTACAACAAATTCTT
>APFE031309072.1:9948-20579 GCA_000404065.3 Pinus taeda | reverse complement strand
ATTCAATTGAAAGAGTATATAAGCCCCGAGGGTCAGCTCAATTGGTTGAGTCCCCGTCATTAAAGCACCTTTTTTTTTTTTTTTTTACAGGAACGGTTATGGAGCTTTATATTAGTCTTGGGCAGAATGCCAAAATCTGATTACATTATGTGCTTCTTTGTCTTGATACATTTCTTCGCTAGGAATGTAGCTGAGACTTACAAGATTCTTCCTTGGATAAACCCCTGCTGAGTTATTTTCAGAGATTTTCCCCCACTTGAAAATACAAATGAATTGATTTAGTAATAGGCAGTAAAACATGGCAGCAGTCTAATTATGGAATGGGTTCCCATGATTCTTCTTCCTCTTTCAGCTTAGTCTCGGCAGAGAGTAGGGCAACTTTATTAGCTTCGATGTCCATCTTTTTATTGTGGATTCTCAACACATGGTAGTACTTCAAATCCTGAAAGTTGCTTTCCAAGCCTTTGATCCTGGTGATCAGCCTTGCTAGATTGAGGTCCGGTACTGGAATGCTGGAAACCATTGCATTTATAATGACTTGAGAATCGCCTATGATAGTTGCTTCATTAATGTCCAGTTCTTTAAGGGTATTTAGTCCTTGGAAGAGGGCTAAGGCCTTAGCTTGGATGCTGGTAGTGTAACCAAGACCCCAAGCGTAGGAATGAATTTTTTCCCCGGTCTGATTTAGAACAACACCTCCTGCACGAGCTTTGTCCAGATTTCCCTTTGCTGCTCCGTCAAAGAAAAGTGAGTGCCTTGCTTGCGATTTAAGCCACTCTTGGAAGTCATTCTCAGGCTTTCTTATTTGCCATTCTTTGATAGTGGGGGTTTTTTTGACTGCTGGATGAAATTGAAGTTCTAGCGTTGATCCCCATGCTATGTCCTACTGTCTGAGATTGGAGTTGTCTTTTAGCTCAATCAAGCACTCATTTATGTGACTTTTAATTTTGGTTTCTAGGACTTTGTGGCTCTGTTTTGTGTTTCTGAAAATTCTTTTATTACGCTCTATCCATAACTGCCAACAATTAATTTTTGGGAGGACAGCCCATGATGCTTTGATAATCGGATTTTTAGGAGGAGGTCCTGGAAATTTGTTTGCCCATTCAGAGAAAAGTTCAGATGTGGAGCAAGGAACAGTGAAATTAGGATCCAGATCGTGGGTAAAATAGGACCAAATCTGCCGGGAGAAGCTGCAATCTAGCATTAGATGGACTGTTGTCTCAACGTTGTCATTGCACAGAGGACAAATGGATGGGTCGTGGAAGCCTTTCTTCTGCAAGTTATCATAAGTTAGAATTTTTCCGTGGCAGTAAACCCAGGCGAAGAAATCGACCTTGGGCCAAGAGGGAGTTGCCAGAAGCCTTTCCAAGGAGCTGGATTCGTAGGAACATGAGGTCGCTCTATAAGTTTAGCATACTCTTGTGCGACTGTATATCCGCTGCCTTTTGGCCCCTAGCCCATCTCATCTCTCTTTCGTGAATGCGTTGGTGCCAGACCATGGAGGGCGTCGAGGAGCGTGGTGCACTCTGAGATCAAGTTGTCCGGCACATGTAAATGCTTTCAGCCTGCCCATTTCGCATCATTCCAAAATGAAATATCCCACAAGGTTTGCAAGCCTTCGTTGTCCATCCAACAACGCAACAAATTTATGGACACTCTGGTTTCAATTGGCTCCTTGTTCATTATTTTGTCAGACCATATATTAATTTTTTTTTTCCGTTGCCTGGTATCCAGTAGGAGTGGGCGGAGATTAGTGATGTTGCTCTGTCATATATTTTGAGGAATGTTGAATTTGGCCGGCGAATCACATTGTCTAAGCATCTGGATCTTGGACCTATGAAATATTTTTTCCAGAGCGCCTTTTGGGCCCAGCCAGGATTGGGAGCGATGATCCTCCAAACGATTTTTGTAGCCATTGCCACGTTCTGTTGACGAAGATTCTTGAAATTTAGGCCACCTTCCCACAGCGGCTTGGAGATGATATCCCAGCTGACAAGAGGGATCTTTTTTTCATTTTGTTTCCCTCCCTTCCAGAAGAACCTCCTTATGTATTCCTCCATTTTTCTTAGGATGGATGCCGGAGCGAGGAGTCCTGAGAATTGGAATAGAGGCAAGCTGTTGAGAACAGATTTATTAAGACTGTTTTGCCTGCAGCATTCAGCCAGGAGTATCCCCAGGCTTGAATCTTTGCCTTGAACTTTTCTAACTGAGGGAGCCAATCTTTGCTAGATGATCTCTTGTGAGATAATGGGAGGCCCAGGTATTTAAAGGAAGACCAGGTGGAGGAAGCTTCAAAGCCCAAACATCTGGAGATGGCAGATAGCAGCCTAGGCGAAGTATTCCAACTAAAAATATGGCATTTGCTCTTGTTAACAACACTGCCTGAAGCTTCACTAAACTCATTCAAGATTTCTTTGAACTTTGTGGCAAAGGGAATAGAGGCGGGACCTAACAGCAGCGTGTCATCCACAAACAAAGCATGGTTAATATTTTTGGTCCCTCTTGCAATGCGCAGACCATTAATTTCTTGTTCATGCAACTTTTTATCTAGCAAGAAGTTGAGGGTTGAGGCCTGAATGACAAAGAGCAGGGGGGATAGAGGGCACCCCTGCATGAGTCCTCTCGAGGCTTTAAAGAAGTCTGTGGCTCTTCCATTGACAAGAGGAGCTATCCATGGCTCCGAGATGCATGCCCGGATCCAATTGATGAATTTTGTTCCAAAACCAAATTTGCACATGACATTTACAAGAAAGCTATGATTGACTCGATCAAAAGCATTTGCTAAATCAAGTTTGATCACCATACCTCGCTCTTTTCGTTGTAGACTCGAGTGTATTGCCTCCTGGACCAGTAGAAAGTTATCCACAATCTGCCTTCCATGAATGAAGCCTCCTTGATTCTCTGGAATTATTTTGGGGAGGATAAACTTTAATCTGTTTGTAATTACTTTGGTGATCAATTTGTACCCTGTATTACATAGAGAGATCGGCCTAAATCTGTTGAAGTTATTGGCACCTTTTTCCTTGGGTATGAGCGCTAAAAATGCAAAATTAGTGTTGCCTCCGATTTTCTGAATATTTTGGGATTTTTGAACCATTTTGAGTAGATCTTTTTCAATAATCGACCAACAAGCTTGGAGGAATCTAGCAGAGAAACCATCTGGTACAGGGGCCTTATCCGGTTCCATATCGAAGAGAGCCTTTTTCACCTCATCTTTAGTGACTTTGGCCTCCAAAAATTCATTTCTTCGCTGAGAAATTACAGAGGGTATATTTTCTAACAGCTCCGAGTAGTGGCTTGGGTCCTTGTCTTCACTATATAATTTTTGGAAATGTGTAAACGCTGCTCTCTTTATGTGATCAAAATCCTTATGGATATCTCCCTCTTCTTTAATCTCTGAGATAGTGTTGAAGAATTTCCTTGCCTGGGCTTGTTTATGAAAATAAGCAGTGTTCCTATCCCCTGCTTTAAGCCAGAGGTTTCGAGATTTCATTCTCCAATACTCTTCTTCAGCTAAGCAGGCTTTGTGATATTGCTGTTGTAGCAAACTTTCTTGTTCTAGAGAATCCTTTGTGGGCATTGCGTTTTCCATATCATTATGGTGGGCAACAAGAGCTGCTTTAGTGGTTTTTCTTATTGTGGTCGGATTGGACAGCGTTTTGGCCCATCTTTTTAGAGCTCCTTTCACCCTTCTGAGTTTTTCCTCCCAAATATAGAACGATGATCCTTTAACTGGTTGGTTCTAGCATTCCTTGACAGTTTGCATGAAATCATGCTCCTTTACCCAAAGAGGACTGAATCTAAATGGGATGGGGCCCAGATCATTGTGAGCTAAAATATCTAGATTTATGGGCTTATGATCAGAGATGCTGTTGGTAAGAATACGCATTCTGGGCTCTAATCCTAGCAGCAGATAGGAACTTTGAATGATAAATCTATCTAATCTAGCAGCAATGCGTCCAGGGCCCACTCTTTTGTTAGACCAAGAGTACTTACCTGAAGAGGGCTTGATGTCCAGCAAATCCCAGTCTTGCACTATGTCCTCCACCCATTCTCTAGCCGGATCTCGAACTATGTTGCCTCCCTTTTTTTCTGATAGATGTAGGGTAAGGTTGAGATTGCCAGCAATTATTATGTTTTCCAGATCTGTCAAATCTGCTTGATGTCTTATAGAGTCCCAACAGTCTTTTTTTTCTCTAATGTTGACTGGAGAGTAAACATTGAAAAGGCAGAACTTTTCCTTAGTATCCAGGTTCTGCATTTTCAGCATCAACCAATGGGTGTTCCTGACCTCGAATAAAACTGTAAATTTATTGGCATTCCAAAGAGTACCTATCCCTCCTGAGGCACCCCGGGCGGAGATTGCTCTTGCTTCGCTTTTGCTCTAGAGATTCTTGCTTGTTTGAAGGAAGACAATGTCTTCCAGCTTTGTCTCCTGGAATAGAAGAAGATCTGGGGTTTCTAGCCTGATTATACTTTTGATGGCTTCTTCTTTAGTTTTGCTCCCCATCCCTCTGTAGTTCCAGGAGATGACCTTCATTATTTATGCTTCTGGTGGGATCCCTTGGAGCCTTGGGGTGGGTTTTTCAATATCTCTGACTTTGATGCTAGCATTTTCTCCAAGGTTGGTTGACTGCCCTGAAGCTTTTCTTTGTAAGTCTCCTGCTCCCTTTTTTCCCTATTAGTTTTTCGGCCTCTTGTTGATCTTCTTACCGGGGTGTGGGACTCTCCTATTTCTCCTTCCTCTTTTGATTCTTCCATTTCCTGCTCTTCTTCTTCATCTTCTATAGTCATGCCTTTTGGATCTTCAACGCTTGTTCCTTTGAGAGAGATTGAGATTTAGGGAGTACCTTTGCTTGTGGGTTGAGATTCGGTCTCCTGTGTTGCTTCTGTCTTCTTTTGAGTTTCGCCCTCTTGTGTGCTCTCTGGTTGCATGCTCAGGGGATCAAAATTGTTTTCAGAGATGGGTTTGGAGATGATCTGCTGAGTAGTGGTTTGCTGGATTCCTTTGCCATTGGAGCCTCCTTGCTTCTGGTTCTTGGGATAATTTTTGTTTCGGTTGACTTGGTTCCATCCATCCTCTTTTCTCTGCTCAGTCTCCTTATTAGATGGGCATCCTCTGGCGAAGTGTCTGTAAACATGACATTTCTGACATTTGAAGGGCAGCTGCTCATAGTCCAATTTCTGCATGTGCGTCCAGTTCCCGACCTTTATTGTGATGGCCTCTGGTAGTCCCACCTCTAGATATACTTCTACACATATCCTGGCACAATCATATTGATCCTTGTTATTCGCATGGTCTATGAATTTTCCCAGGGCATTTCCAATGTGTTTCAGCGAATCCCAGTTCCAACAGTGCACTGGGAGATTTGGGAGCCTGACCCACACCGGGACTGCTTTGGGCACATCTACTGCCGGATCGAAGTTCGGGGTCCATTTGTTCAGATAAAGACCTTGAGGACCCATGAAGTAGGGGCCATTTTGGAAGATCAGGTCTTTATCTTCTTTTGAAGTGAACTCGAAGAGGAAATAACCTCTCCCCAAAAAGTAAGAGGCGTGCTTTCTTTGATCAAAGGAGCCCAATTTTTGTTAACCCAGCTTTCTGTGGTTTTTGGAGACGGCCATAGCCCGGTGAACTGGTCGATGAGAGCCCTTTCAGCCAGTGACAAAGCAACCTGGATCGGGGTTTCTGGAGGGAGGGAGATCACCGGTATATCTTCCAACCTCTTGACAAACTTCGTTGCTTCAGTGGTTTTCTTCTTTGGCAGTCCTACCAGAAGCCTGTTAAAAGCCTCAGAAGGAGAGGACGGCGAAGGAGGTGGATGAGGTGCATGGGTTCCCATCCCCTCCATGGTCATAAGATCTGAGATCACCACTGATAAACTGTTGGATGGTCCATGTAGACAAGCCGCAACAAGCAAGAGGCTCACCAGCGGGTCGCAGGACGGGCCAGCAGAGGGTGGGCTCACTAACTGCGCCTAGCGGGGGCTGCGGATCGGATGCAGGCCGAGGGTAGCAAAGCGTCGCGCAGCTGCAATTGGATCAATCGTCGGCAAGTCATTAAAGCACCTTTGTTATTGAGAGGTTACATGTTTGATTCTATTAGCACCTCCCAGGCAGGGTCTCTAGTTGAGCTGGTAGGAAGTGATCCCTTTGGGTGGATATGTCTAATACAAATATTATGTGGATATAGCGATCACCGATCTTTGGGGTTAGTGAACCACATAGAAAATAATGGAGTATATTAATATTTTTGGAATTTCTTGATTTAAGTGGAATTTTGAGGCATTACAAGTATCTTCATATGTTGCTAATCATTGAAACATGCAGCTCATGGCTTATAAAGGAAAGATCGTAAGTACAAACATCGGCCGTGTAGTACCATGTTTATTCTTATCAAATTCACTAAGACTAATGCACCTACCAAGGGGATTTAATCTAGTTCCTCGGTGACATGGAACCATGCAAATACCCAACAACATTGGTGATAGGTGCTTTAGCTTACCCCTTCAATTTTTGTACTATATTTTATATATTATGAATTTAATACATATTTAACAATTTGTTGATGTTATTGTTAAGATGGAAAGAGAGAGAAATCATAATAATAATAATTGCAATGTCCCAACATAATTTACTTGCATGGGATTATTATCTAAATAAATTCAACAAATTCCAAATCTTTGAATAGCACTTGTGCATTATGCAATACAAGGATCTTTCTTGTAAAAGAAATTAAATGGTTGTTTTTTAATTTAATGAAAAAATAAATTCATGATTTTAAAATAAATTATATTTAACAAACACAAAATGTCTAATGATAATAACATATGCTCAACTATTAAATATTATGTTACTAACCTCATTCCTTGTTTGTTTTCATATGAAACAAGTGAAAAGTAGAAAAAGAAGATGAATATTGCAAAATATCTAACAATAATGGAATATAATATGCGAGGAAGATTGTTAAACTCTTAAATGTCAATGAATTGTACTTCATTTTTTCTTTTCTAATATAAAAACATTTTGAAATAGAAAAAGTAAATTAAATTCACCAATTACATACAATCTTTGAACTACTATTATATAATTACATTATGACAAACTAATATCAATAAACTTCACTCTTCCTCCCATTTAATGATAACATACATTATTATTAATATGATAGTTGGAATTAGCGTTCCGAGTGATTCCCAATTTCAGATTGTTTTGGATATGTTGGTTTAGCCCTTGCTTCCACAGTTGAATTGAACTCATTAGGAGGATTGTGTGGAATTCATGAGGGTCCTTGGTAATATCCAACATAATCGGTGGCAGTTACATGATGAGATGGTGAGTCTATGGCGTGGTCAACATCGCACTCTGGAAAATTAGAGAGACTGGAAGCAAGGTTGGCTCACATGGAGGGCCATTTTCACTATGATTTCAAGCTACCCCCATCTTCAGGGGCAGGTTTGGATAACTCTCCTCCAGTTAACTCAGCTGATTAGTGATGATTGTGGGAGATTTTCTTACTTTTCATGTATTTTGGTACTTTTGGCATGTAAATATTTGGATGTCTTATGCTTTTTGTGTGATCCCTAAGTATATGGGTCTTTATCTGCTAGCCAACAAATACAGCCAGAGTAAGGTTGACAAAATTCTAGAGATCTACTTTGCAAAATTTAACTTTCTGAGTTAACAAAACACCTAGAATTACAAAAAAAATATGATAGTTACAATTGAATGAAGACATATACCACAATATAGTTAACAATATTTTTTAGGAGATTTCCCATTTGCTTTCCTTGATACTTGGATTAATTTAAGTTAGTTTCCATGGACCATCAATCCAAAATACCAAACTACATGTTTGGTAAATACTTTCAATTATTATTTATAATAAAAAAATATCTTTTAATATTGATCTCTGGGCTAAAATTTGGACATATTAAGTACTTAGCCTTCTAAATAGGACATGATCATTGAGAAGTGATTTCCAAATGTACATACAGAAAAGGAACCCTACTTGAAGAAAAGTCCTCTAAGTAAGGAATCATCCATAAAGGCGAAAAGGAAACTAAAAGGGGGTTTAGCATTAGACACCACAATAAATATCATTTGTTAAGAGGAAATATCACATGTCAATTGAGCAACAAAAAAAAACAAGAAAAAATATTTCCAAAGAAGTTAGAAAAGGGAGGCATATGACTATAAGAGGGGTCCTTAGAGCACAAAAGACTTAGGAAAGTTTCTCAATGACTATTCACTCAGTGAATATTGAAGGAGTGGATCATGCCTTCAAAATGTTATCCCTAAAAATATTATTTTCAGTTGATAATCTAGATATAGTCCTACTACAAGAAACTATGTGTTTAGGGTTAAAAGCTATTGAAGTTCTTTCTTCTTTTTCAAAGGGTTGTAATTTTTGTTCTTTGAACATCGAGGGTCTTTCAAGAGGTTTTGTGTCAAGTTGGAATGCTAGTATTGATCCATTCTCTATTGCTATATTGAATGCAAGTATCTAACTAGAATGCAAATCAAAAGACTTGGGATAAGTGTTTGAATTATAAAATTGTTTGGGGTATAACATGATACAAAGCCAATTTGAGAGATGCTAAAAGATGAAGGTTTCATAGAAGGTGATAATATCGAGGTGGTTTAAAACTAACTAAATTTAGGGTAAATTTGGGAAGAATTGACTAAGTTAGATCATTTTTCTAATATTTTAATCATTTAGTCAATTATTTGAAACTTATTAATGTTGAGTCAATAAATGTATTCCTTACTTCAATGTTAAGGTGGATGTTTCCACAGGTAATAGGTGAACATTAATGGAGATACAATTTGTGAATTTTGGTTAGATAAAGAGTAATTGGGATAATTAATATCAGGTGGACTTTTTGTAAATTAAAAAATGGCGTCATAATTATTTTTCATGTTTTGTGAAAGATAGCTTATAATATTTCTCTTATCTAGATTATTCATTTTGATTGCATGTTATGTTGGATAATGGAGAGACCCATGCTTAGAAGATGCTACTATGAATTCACTATAATCCTCCTTTAAAGCTTTTAAGTGCCACATCAACATACCATTCCACCTTAACCCTATGTAAATCCACCTTAACCCATATCAAGCTTGAACTTATCAAGAGGTAGGCTTAAATGTTACCCTTGAATTATCCTTATCTTTGATTCATGATAGCCCCATGGGCCACTTTTTCTAGGCTCCTAGACACAACTCCCGTCGAACCATGTGAATAGATTAATGTTAAAAGTCTCCACGTTCAAAGTTTCCCAACCTCTTTGATATATAAATTTCTGAGGCTAAAGAGTTGAACCCTAAACTTTAAAACTTCTATGCCAATAATTTAAAATTCGATATATGATGGTCAATACTATTGAAAATGCAACAAGAAAATCCTAATTTAATTTTGTCCTTGAATTAAATTGGGAATAAAATTGTAATTCTACATCTCATGACAACTTGTATTAGTTAACTAAGTTAATTTGACTTAGTTGGCTGGTCACCAAGTTGTTATCATGCAAATCTACATTAGCATACTTCACTCATGCCACAATAATAAAGCTAATCGACCAAAAAAATTTGTGGGTTTATGGATAGAGTTCTTCTCCTGACCTAGACGCTGCTCTGGCTGCGTGACCTAGCTCTTCTGAGCTCTTGTGCTACGCATTCCCGTAGCTGCATACTTACTACCCTCCAATCTACCATGGCCTGAGAGGGGGGCTTAGAGCCCCTCCCCCTTCCTCCAAAAGTTTGTGAATTTCAGAAAATGGTGGTTGCATGCTGCAAACGGCCCCCAACAACACAACAACAGAAATTGGAAAAAAAAAGAGGACATCATACCTTCGGTGGCCATACCTGAGGAAGAAACTTGTTGATCTGCTCTAAACCTAATGGACAAAGGACTCATAAGGTAGTTCATAGGCCTTTGGCCCTCACCCAAATCGGTAGAAGATTGGATTAAGAGAAATTCGTCCCCATTGATCAAGGAAGGTATCAAATCTTAGTTTGTTGGCAAAGGCTACTATGTGTTCATGTTTGAATCTACTAAGGATCAGAGTCTCATCTTCAGGAATGGGCCTTATTTCATGGGGCCACAAGGTTTATATCTAAACAAATGGTCACCGGATTTCGACCCGACACAAGATGTGCCCACTATTGTCCCAGTGTGGGTGTGACTTCCCCACCTACCCTGCATTGCTAGACCCAGAAATCGCTCCAAATCATTGGCAACTCCCTTGGAAAATATATTGACCAGGCTGTGAGGAAAGATCAATAATCCTGTGCTCAAATATGTGTGGAAGTAGACCTTGAAGAAGGATTACCAGAAGCAATAAAACTCACAGTAGTCGGATGGTCTCACATCCAAGAACTGGAATATGAGAAACTACTAATCCGGATTTAAACAGGAACACAATAAAATACAAAGATAACCATAAAGACAGATATGCAGCGGAAATAATAATTCATTTCGTTATTGTAAAATACTAAAATATGCTTACAAACAGAAGTGGAAATAAACCGGCTAAGGCGATGGTAGCTTATCTCTGAGAAGAGATGTGGCGGCTACATGCCTCTGAACTGTGTTACAATGAGGCTCGAAGGCCTATTTATTGTTGAGA
>APFE031309071.1:0-16179 GCA_000404065.3 Pinus taeda | reverse complement strand
GAAGAGTGAGCCTCTAGGAGAGAGTTAGTAGTACCACCCTTGTAGAGATACACATGAAAAAGAAGGGTTTGTACAACATCAAGTGGAATAGTCCACATAGATGTGATGGTCATTGAAACCAATATGACAAGAAAGATTTGTCTAATATCCAGTGGAATAGTCCATGAGGATGTGACAATGATAATAACGATTACAACACATTCTCAATATGCTAAGTACAAAAATAACTGAAATAGTTCAACTAATTTAGCACATATGAAAGTAAACATGAATTACAAACATTCATAGAATAGTCTTAAACAATGTAAACTTTGAAACAGGCACTGTAAACTCAAAACAAAAATCTAGACCAAAAAACAAAAAAAACATAAAAAACAACCTAAAAATGAAAAATGTTAATCCTCGAACACTGAAATGCTAGAAAACCTTAAAATTTTGACAATTTTTCAACCATGACATTATGGAAAAAAATTGTGTCTAAAAAAACTTTAAAAATGAACACTTGTATGAAAGTGTCATTATACAAAGTAATTTCTTTTTTAAATGCTAAAAATATGACAGCTTTAAAAACTTCGCTTAAGACAACTTGACACATTGCAAAAAAAAGTTTAAGAGTTAACAATTTTTCAAGTTGTCTTATTTCTCTTCTTGTTTTTCATCATAGGATATCAGTTTTTTAAAAATTTTCCAAACATGTATTTTTTAGTTTTTCTTTGCAAATTTTTTTATAACCGAATTTCTATTTTTTTTTACAAAATAAAAAAATAATAATAATATTATTATATATATTATAAACACAAAAAAATTGAAAAAAAAAAAAATTATTATGTAACAAAAAAAAAAAAAAACAAACAAAAAAACAAAAAAACAAAACTCTAAAAAAATACAAAAAAAGTAAAAAAAAAAAAAAAAAAAAAAAAAAAAAAAAAAAAAAAAAAAAAAAATGTTGAACAATTTTTCAAATAATTAAAAAAAAAACCATGAAAAGCTAAATTAAAAACATTTAAAAATAACAAACATAATTTTAATAAAAAAAACAATTCATTGTTTTCAAAAAACCTAAAAAATAAAAAAACTTAATAAAAATCAGCCAAGCAAGGCGGAGGCCCCCGACCGCACTGCTATAATTATATTAAAAAAAACATTTATTTTTTATTTATTATAATGTTGTTTGTTATTTTTAAATGATTTTTAATTTCTTCATGTTTTTAATTTTTTTGTTTTTTTTTTTTTTTTAATTATTAAAATTTATTTCATTTTTTTTTGTATTTTTGGTCGTTAATCTTTTATTTATTTTAAATTAGGTTTGTTTCTATTTTTTATGTATTTATTATTTATTTATTTTTTATAGCGTTTTTTAAAATTTTTGTTTTTTTTATTTATTTTATTGTTTTTAATTTGTATCTATTTACATGTAATAATGTTTTTTTACATCTTCTATGTCTTTTTTGTATGTATATATATATACTATATATATATAGTATATATATATATAATGCAAAAAAATTGAAAATTCCATTATAAATAAACATTGCAAAGAAAAACAAAAGAAGGCATGTTTGGAAAACTCTAAAATAACTAACATCTTAGGACTAAAAACAAGAAGAGAAATGACACAACTTAAAAAATTGTTAAATAATTGACATTTAAAAAACAATTGTGCATACTTAGGACCTAAGAAATTTTAAAGTGTTAAAAATTTCTTGACAAAAAAATGTTGATACTTTTCAAAATCCGCATGAAAATCACCAACATTTAAAAAAATATTCACACTTAATACATTAGAAGATTTAAAGTTTACAAAATAAGCCCTCTAAAAGAAAGGGTTGATGTTGCATCATCATGTTTCAAAATCAGCATGAAAATCACTAACATTTAAAAAAGAAAGTATACTTGATACATAAGAAAATTTAAAGTGTCATAAATATGCTCCCAAAAAAAAAGTGTATTCTGAATCAACACTTTTCAAAATCGGATGAATTTTTTGCTACCTCAAAAAAAGGGGTAACCATATCAATTCTCATTTCAAAGTTGATGTTGTTCTTACAAATATCCATAATCCATGCCTGAAGGGTGTGATGGCCCATTGGGCCTCTTATATTAAGTAAAAGTTCCAAGGCACATCTATACAATGAACACCACTTGCTTTAGTAGTGGAACTTGGAGCCACTCCTTGCTCCTTAAAAGAACTAGCTTATCTCCCTAATGCCTTGCGAGAGGAGCCAAGGTGAAATCTCCTTTTCTCATACAATGAGGGTGTATATATAACCAAAGGGTGATGCTTAACCCTCCTTGTGACTCATTGACTACCCTCATGACTGTTTGAGTTCCTATGACTTTTACACTTACATGACTCTTCATATTCCATGTTTTTCCTTTGGACTTCCACTTTACAATACATTTCGAATAGGTAATTGTATAATCAATAATAATGATGTGGCATATGATGACTTGTGATAGGACATGACTTGACACTGATGACATGGATTGCATGATGATGTGACAATGTCAGGTTGTCCTTCTTGTTGCTTCTTTCTTTGTATCTTCTTCAATAGATGATACATGTTCTTGTTCTTCCTCCTCCTTATGACTTCAGGTTGAGGAGTCTTCCAAGTGATCTTCATCTTCATCTTCTGTTAGAGTTCAATGTTCCTTCGTCTTCTTGTTTGTTGATCATCTTATCTCTTAAAATCCATATGTGTTTTCTAACATGTCTTCCTTCTCCATTTCCTTCTTCATCATCTCGCCATAACATGATAGAGTTCTTAGATCTGCCATTCACTCATGAAAAGATCATATTAGTTCGATAAACCCCTTGTCTAAGATGGTGCACATTGATCCATTGAATGAGACGGAGTTGGATGAAAGGCTCGAAAAGAGGCTCAATGATTGTGCAATTATGGAGCTCAGGAGGTCAGGGGTCAATATTGAGCCTTGCAACTATGTAGTTCATGCAGGATTAAGGAAGAAATATGTGCAATCTAGGAGCTCAGTGTGATAGGATGAGGGGATGGGCACTAGATCATCCTATTGCATAGTTCTAGAGGAGAGAGGAGTCCAAGTGCTTGCACAATTATGGATTTCAAGAGCTTAGGGCTGAGGCTTGAGCCCTGAGACTGCACAATCCATAGTTTAGGCTTGCTTGAGGGAGAAAACTGCATAGTTTTGGAATCCAGTGAGAGAGGCTGAGAGGATGGGCACCAAATGAACACACTGCATAGTTTCGGGAGGTAGAGGAGGCTAGACCACTACACAATTGCATAGATTAGGAGCTCAAGGGATGAGCTTGAGGCTCGAGATTGTCAAGTTCGCACTTGAGGCTAGGCTCGGAGAAGGAACTCTCAATTCTGGAGGTCAAGGTTGGGGACTAAGCACAAAAATCTCTTAGTATAGCAGCCTTGGGAGGAAGAAAATGTGCATTGTGTAGTGCGAAGAGGCAGCATCACAGCTTGAGGACTAAAATTGTGAAATGCGCAGTTCAGGGAGGTCGGGTGAAGATAGGTTGCTTGGTCAGGAAGCCTTTCCAGAAATGGCTAAGTGTGGGACCAACAAGACTGATGTGAATATCGATAAGACTTCGACTGTGATCACACACTTAGAATACTTGATGACACAACAACCTAGATCACCCATGACACATGAACAACGTATTTCCCTCTCTGTGACAAATCTATGACATGTTATGACAAGTGCAACACCATAAGATACACTTTACGACCATGACGACACTTGTGCAGCAGTCCTTATAACTTTGGGAATGAATGCGAGTGATGTTTACATGGTTAGACCAACTCATTCACACATAGAAAACCCCTTAAAATGACCAATAGCATACACTCATACATCGTGTGATAGCTAACATGCGAAAAGGCGACAATGGCTAAAGCGTGAATGACTCTTGCAATATGTGAACGAAAGTGAAAGTAACATATTCGAGAAGAAATATGACATGAAAATGAAACTAATTAGAGTGAAAAGAAGCGAAAGCAACAACTGAGAACATGAAAGTGACACTCGCAAAAACAAAAATGTGCATAAGCGACATATTACAAGACACCCCGAAATAGAAGTGCTTGCACAATACAACAAACGTTATATTCATATTCTTTATCTATTTATAGGTAATGTGTTGTCTATATCGAGCTATCTAACTTTTCAAAAGTTTATATGTCTAATAAAACTATAAATTGATAAATGTTGGCTCTAGTATGAAGAATGCTACCAAGACATAATACTTCACAATTATATATATATATATATATATATTTTATATGAAAAATTATGCAATGTTTAAGAGCCTTTTTTAATTAAAACTTATAAACTTACTAATGTTACTTATTGATTATGAACCACCAAAAAATAATTTTCATTAACTTATTACAAACCATGAAGATAACTTTAACTTCCTAATAATAACAAAAATTTGGTGTTATGTGTACCCCAATTGTTTCTCACTTTGATAACATAATGGAGTATGAGGAATATCACATGCAAGATACAACTAGAAATATAAGAGAAACACCTAGATGGATATAAATAAAAATAACACCAAAAACACCTCAATGGGTTATGTAAACATATATGACTTACTATAAGTTATGCAAAAATTATATATATATAATATATATATATATATTATATATATATATCATTTATTCTGTGTGGATAATACTAATTTGAGAAGAGCATTACTTCAAATTGTGATATAAATTGTAACTTAACATCAAATTTTCCTAAGTTTAAAACCCTAAAACGGATTCCACAAATATCACCATATTTTATCTTTCTAAGGACTTCGAAATTGAATCTGATGGAACTTCTTGGTTTTGGATTTTCCTAATTTCAAACAAAGATTCTTCAAACCCACAAACCAATAATTTCATGTGATGAAACTACCATATGAATTGGAAAGAAAATACTTCTTTAAAAACCTTCTCGTTTTCATCAAATATCTTAGTTGGGTTTGGTGTTGAAATAAATGGTTTCGATTTAAAAAATTAGCTTACATGGAAACAAATGGATATAAAGGAGCTTACATTGAGATAAAAGGATATCATGGGGACCAATTTCTTTGGCTAAAATTCATGTTATAATATTGCATTGAATCATCAACCAAGGCCACGATTTCTAGCTCTTCTGGGCTGATAACAGTTCCATCTACATGAGGGGTTTTGATATAGTTTTAAAAAATAAATAAATTTATTAAGTTATTTTATTTTATTTTAATTAATTAATAATCTATTTTTTAATTTTATATAAAAGTGTAAAGTTAACGAAATAAAGTAATTTAAGTATCTTAAGTTAACAAAATAAAGTGGAAATTTCAACCTATTATTTTTATCGTTTTTTTTAAAATCTTTTATCATTTTTCATATATATAGATGATCTAATTTAGTACTTAATTAGATGCTTATATTTGAAAAATTTAGTATATTAAAATAAAAATATTTTTATGTTTAATATATAACAATTAAATGAAAAATTTATTTTAATATTTATAGCATTACTATTGTAAGTATTTAATTTTAGCCTTTTTCATGCTATTATAAATATAATAAACTAATATATAATCATTTTATTCACAAAATGTTTCTATCAATATAAGGTGATTATGATTAACCTCTTTTTTTTTTTAAATCTTTCATTATTTTCATATTATATAGATGATGTAATTTAGGCACTTAATAGATGCTATATTAGAATAATTTTATGTTTAATATATAATAACTAAATGAAAAATCTAATTTAATATTTATAAGATTATAATTATAAGTATTTAATTTTAGCCTTTCTCATGTTATATAAATATGATAAGCTAATATATGATCATTTTATTCACAAAATGTTTCTATCAATATAAGGTGATTATGATTAACCTTGTATGATTATGGTTATTCTTTGGCCTTCTTACTTACATTAAAATTTAATCATTTTAAAATAATTATACTAATATTTTTAGCCTTCTTACTTATATAACGATTAAATCATTACAAGACAATTAGACTTCTTTACTCAATCATTACAATATGATCAAACTTATTTATTTGACCTTCCCCTGTTCCTTATGTACTCTTTTGATTAAACATTTAAAAACAACATTATCCATCACAATACTCTTGAATTTCTTTTAAAATAATTAATTTTATTTAACTTAATACATTATATTTCATAAATTATTTTTTATTTATCTATTTTATATAATTTTTAAAGAGAGTCCACAATTTTACATTAAAAATCTTAATTAATTTGTAATAAAATATAAAATTTAAATACCATATTCTTGATAATAAACCCTAGGAGGGGTTAGAAGACTCTAGAAAAATTATGTGATTATTTAGAAATTTACCAGAAATTTGAATTCAGAAAGAATACTCTTTTTATATCATACTTAATTAGTTATTAGTTGCCAGGGTTTCCTATTTATTATTATTAGTATGTAGATACCGTTCCATCGATTTTAGCAATAAAACAGAAATTCCTATGGTGTAATATTAAAATATTATGACTATGATTAAGAGAGGTAAGAATTTAAGTCAGAATTGACATTTTAACATTGAATATTAATTTCACAAATAGCTCTTCCAGGATTTTTTCCCCTCTATAATTTGGTTTCAATTAAGTCAAGAGTACAGATCACATGCAATTTGTACAGAGCTCTGATCCCGGAATCTGACCAGATATGGTTTTTCACAACACTATTTGCTTACGCCTGTCCATCCATTAACGCTATATTTTTGTCTCTGTATGGCCTTCAATACCATTGGATGGTGAAATATAACCCCACATTTGTAATGTTTAACCAATAGAAGAAAAAGGTAGACTGTCAATGGAGTTCCGCTCGGGGTGGGCACCATACGGTATCAATGTATTCGGTGCTTGAAGTTATATTCTGTCAAACAGACAGAAGATTTCAAGATTTTTACGTAAATATTAAAGAATTCGTGGGTAGATAGATAAGGATTCGGCAACACGGGACAGTCGCAATTGTAGTCGGACCAGGCATTTTATATAATCAGAGTCTCGTTCCAATAAATTTTCTGGTTAGGGTTTATGATATTTATTTTGTGGTTTATATTATTTTTTAGGTTTTAATATTTTGGTTGGTTTATAAATTTTGGAGTTTTTAGTATTTATCTTTTGGATTTATTACCTTATTGAGTTTATAATATTAATTATGGTCAACCATGATTAATTATGATTAAATATAGTCAACTACAATGAATCATGGTCAATAATAGTCAACAATGGTCATATATGTTTATTTTAATGTTTTTATAATATTAGTCCCTTGGGTTTAATATTATTCCCTTGGTTCATAATATTTTGGGGTTTACAATATGAAAATCAACCATGGTCAACCATGTTTATTTTTGTGGTCTATAATCCCTAGAGTTTATGATATTATTCGGCATATGTATAATAATATACTAGGGTTTATAATATTAGAGTTTTTAGGATTAATACTAAAAACCTAAGGAAATAATACTAAACCCTAAAAATATGAACTTTATATTTATTACTAATGTTATTATTAGTGCAAGTACCTAGGAATTGATATTCATCACAAGCTCAACTGGAACTATAGCATTGAGAAAAGGATTAATAGGGGATGGAAAGCTTATTTTGGTCTTGAAAATAATTGTAAAATGACAAACCTCGTAATGTGGGATAGAAAGAAGTTCCTCTTTGAAACTTTAGTCACTCCGGTTATCTTATATGGATGTGAGGTTTGGGGTTGTAGCATCTCTAGAGAATCCTGGAGAAATATTGAGCAAATCCAAAGCGTTTTATAAATTACAACCTCAAATTAAAAGCAACACACCTATCTTATTCTCCTTATAGAAGTGGGTCTTTCCCCTATCGAGGGCCTAGCTATGACTAGGCGTTTGTTGTACAAGCACAAACTCAATAACATAGGAAACCATAGACTTCCTAAGCTAGCTTTAAATTCCAGCCAAAACCACCTAAGGCTCCAACTAGGTTGGTATAAATACACAAGAGCCTGGTTAAACCATTGGGAGATCAATGAAAATGTTGCATTGGAAAACATTAATAACATTAAAAATATTGTTATTTCTAAGTTCAAAGAAAAAATGTGGTGTGAGAAAGATTTAGCAGCTAAAAGAAAATTAAGATATTATAAGGAGGTCATCAACCCCACCCTAGAAGATCAAAAGTATCTCTCTGTATTAACTAGTTCAAAGAAGAAAATTAATATAGCCAAGATTAGAACGAACTCTCATGAGCTCCAGAGTGAAACGGGTCGTTGAGCAGTTCCTAAAAGACCATGGATGGAAAGGTCGTTGGGCAGTTCCTAAAAGACCATGGATGGAAAGGTTCTGCCATTTATGTGAGAATACGAACATTGAGGATGAAAATCACTTCCTCTTAAAGTGCCCCGCCTACAACCACATTAGATCTCAGTTTCAAAATCTTTGTTGAAATACTGACATTCCTAGCCTTTTACGTTGTCAAAATACTTCCTCTTAAAGTGCCCCGCCTACAACCACATTAGATCTCAGTTTCAAAATCTTTGTTGCAATACTGACATTCCTAGCCTTTTACGTTGTCAAAATTACAGTGAGCTCGGGAGGCTTCTCTCCAAACTTTTTGAGCTTAGGAATGAAATCTTAAATCAAACTAAATAATTCGTTTCTTTAGGTCTTATACACCAAAGTTTAGTTTCAGTGGATGTTAACCACCACCATCATCATCATATTGTCATTAATAATAACAACAACACTAATTGTTTTAAAATCATCACAGTAATAATTAACAATATTATATTTAATATAATATAATAATATATTTAATATAATTAATAACTCGTATTAAATTATAATAATAATAATAATAATATAATAATAATAATATTTTGTTATTAATGGTTATTTTTTTTAATAATTATTATTATTTTATTATATATAAATTATTAATTACTATTAATATTAATATTAGATTTACAACATTAATTTTTATTCGTATTTTTCAACCACATTTACTAATGTGGTTATTGCTATTATCCATTTTAAAAGTCATAGCCAAGTTAGACACTAATTTTGAGTATAAGGCCTCCTTGTTTGTGGTACAAGGGACTCACTTGGAGGTAGCGATTTGACTTCTAAGTCTATGAAGGTATACTTACTCTACTCTCCTTTGGTTGTGCATTTGATTGATATACCAAGTATATCAATAATGTTTATTAATGTGATTGTGCTAATTGTCTACCAACACTTAAATTGTGAAGTGTTAAACTCAAATGTAATTCTAACAAATTTCCAACCAATTATATATAGATTAAACCTAAAATATATTAAAAAAACATATCAGATAAAATAAGTCTAATCATAACTTGATGGGTATCCCAATCAGTTGAAGCTCCATTAGCCCTTTATCATGAGAGTGGAAATTCAATTCTCCCTAAATGAATGCATCAAAATCCGGTCTAGATAGAGTCACGTGAAGATAGGGGGGTCTACTGGGTGAGGAAAAAAAATAATGAAGAGCTAATAAGTGAAAACGCTACCCAAAACCCGTAGTAATTAGAAACCCTAACGAATATTAATAAAGAAAAACCCTAGCGAAAAACCCAACGAATAGTCACAACGCGCGCCATTGAGGGCTTGTCACATCTTGCAATCTATAACAGTCAGACACAGCACAGGGCAGGGCAGTCGAAAGTGCAGAAATGGGTGGTCCCTCATTTTTCTCTAGAATTGATTTTTCCGAGACGTACCTAATTCAATGACACAACCCTTATCACTTCGCACAAGATTCCTTCTGGGAATACCACAATTATTGGAACGCGTTATCTCCTCTATCGATATTTTTTTGCTTTACTTTTGAAAATCTCTTTACGTGAAGAATACTCGACTCTAATTCGCTCAGCACGAACACATTCCGCCACATAATTCATCATCGTCCCACGGAAAAGTGATAATAATACGCGGTTGCTTTATTCAGTCACCTTTTGCAATTGCATGCGTTTGCCATTACGTTATCTCTTCTACAACTGCGCTGCGCTGCGCTGCCCTCCATTAATTATGTGTAACTCTGTTATAAAATTCATGAAAGGAGTTAGAATATGTCGTAGCAATTATTTTGTATTCTTCGGTACTTTTGTCGCATAAATTTCTGCACTGGGCCGACAATTTAATGGGAATGTAACGCATAATTCTGAAAACAATATATTATTTAATAGCAAAGGTCTTAATTCGTTGATGTGGCTCGAAATTCCAAAGTTTCGCTTTTGTTCATTGGGTTTCGTTGATCGACAAATGTTGAAGACATTGACTGCAAATGTCGCAATAATTTGAGCAAAGCAGATTTTCAAGATTACCGAGGAAGGATACTTTGTAGTCACACAACATATATTCCAAAACGCAGTCAAGATTAGCATACAGAAACTGTTGTCAAAACCAATCACCCTTCTCCCTTGAAGTTCTGATTTTCTATTATTATATCTTAGCCCCACTGTGCTGAGCATATTCTAAAGGTATGTTACTTGATTCAAGTAAGTGGAAATTCACATGGCCCGGAATTTCTTATCTTCAATTATTAAATCTTAATCCCAATGTGCTGAGCATATTCTAAGGGTATGTTACTTCATTCAAGTAAGTTGAAATTCATATGGCCTTTGCGAAGGGGCATAGGATAATGCTTGAGAACTGGAAAGAATAAAAGTGAACTGAATCTAGAACTTTTTAGTGTTTTGGGGATTAATCTCGTACTTTAGGAAAAAAACGAAAACTTCGAAATAATGAAAATCATTGTCAAGTATTAAATTTATTATTAATTTTATTTCTAATAAAATTATTTAACTAAATTTTAATAATTACAATTTAAAATTATTAGGATTTTAAAATATTTAAAAAAGTATAATGTTAATATTTTTTATTTACTAAACATAATTAGTCATGAAAGTTATTTTTGATTTATTTTATAATAAATTTAATATTAGTTATTTGTATTACTTAATTACAATATGTCTATGAAAACTTGAAGCACTCCTAATTGTTCATCAAATTATCTCATTTTATAATGAGTATATGATGGCTAGATTTTAATACGCTAATGCTTACAAAAAGTTCAGATTTATTTCCAAATTACTTATGTCCTCTTTTCCCTTTTAATTAAATTTATTAATTAAAAATGAAAAAGTCATGTGAATAAGTGTTATATGAATTGAGTTATGGTTTCTTGGGCATGTGCTACTCATAAGCCATAGAATTGGCCCATGTTATTGTAAGAAAAGTGATCTACCTATTAAGAATTTCCATGCTAAAGTGTCACTAAATCTTCAAGGTTAATAATCTTGTTACATGTCTTTCTAAATGTGTGTCTTTATATAGTATATTAGTCATACAAAAATTTGCAAGAATATGGAATAAGTAGTTTGTCTTGGAGTAAATAGCTGTTTACTTAGCAAATAACATGATAATGTTGAACATAATGTTTTATATAAAATTGGAAACATGAAATATATGATTTAAAGTAATTGGGTTCTCAAAATATGTTCTAAATTTTTTATTATATATGGCGATTTTCTATCTTCCAAACTTGTATAACAATTTATATTCCATTTACACTTTTTGTTCTCCTTAATCATCCATACTTTATACAAATCTTAGTAGCCACATATAATTGAAGTAACCTTCATAGTAGTTTGGCCTTACCATCAACAACTTGTACCATTCCAAATTATGCTTGATATGTCATGATCAACCAAGACTAAGCACCTTCAATCATATAGAATGGCAAAGTGCTCATTTCACCATAGGTGATGTTGCACCATTGCTACCCACTAGAGGCATCCTACTATTACCTCCAGTAAGCTAAACATATTGTCTCTACAATTACCTCCACTAAGCTAAACATATTTGAATAACTGACTACTTAATTTGTAATCATACTATCATCCATCTAAACCTACACATAAAAGTGAAACATTAAAATATCTTTAATACACATATCAACACTATTATTTTTCTTTAAACAACGTACTTAATCTATTACATTGCTAAATTGTATCATCATCATCATCAAAGATTAATTTTTTTCTCACTAATAATTATCAATTATCTATCCTACTCAACAAAAAGTTATTGGTCCTCCTAAACTATGCACTATTATATCATTCTAACCATCAAATAACTCATTGTGAATGGGTAACCAATACTATTAAAGTATATAGAAACATCATGCGAATTGCCATATATATACCTAACCAGCTCTTTAGTACGCTAGTATTAGTAGTATGTCAAATTAAATACCTATACTAACGCTGTGAAAAAACATTTAAGCTGACCGTTAAAGAATACATTTTATAAAAAGCTAAATCACACGACATTTTAATACCGGATATAACGTAAATATAAAAGGAATATATCGCAGTAACCTTTAAAAATTCCGATGTCTTTTGATTCTAAAATATAATCTAAAGATGGAAAACCACACACTAAGTAGTGTGCAATGAATAAATAGTTAAATTAATTATTGTTGAGATTTTCTGTTTTAAATAAAATAGGCAAAAATCTCAGTAGGTGACAACAATAGGAATTTGTTGCTAGATTAGCTTCAGGTTGTTGGGAGAGAGTTAATGCATCCTATATTTGATGTGAGAAGATTTATGTGGCAGTTAGATTCTCCTAGCTATAAAACAGGTATCCATATGGATTGTTTTTGAGTGAGAGAGTTTGTGAGGAAATTAATTTTTTGTAATCTTAATAAAGATTGTTGATGCCTATGTTTGGTGGACGTAGCCCAGATTGGTTGGGTGAACCACGTTAATTTGTTGTGTCGTATGTGCATGATATTTGCTGTGTATATTGTTTTATTTATCTGCCGTGCATCTTGGCTCCAACAAATGGTATCAGAGCAAGGTTGGAGGAGTGCGCAACAAATGAGTGATGGGTCAGTGGAACTGCGTTGTGGTTGTGGAGCGCTGGCTGTGTAAACCTTGTTGGTGCGATGTTGGTCAAGTGCTGCGTGGAGAGTGCGTAAGCTGCGTGGATATTGCTGCATACTGAGTGGAGGTGGAGCGTATATAACCTCATGCATATAAACTGTGCTGGTGCGTAAAATCCCTTGCGTTTCTGGTGTATTAAAAAAACCTGCTGGTGCGTGTTAATGCGTAGGGTTGATCGTTGAACATCCTCTGCATGGACCTGCACATATACAATAAGATATTGTGGTATCAGAGCTGCATGGACCTACGTGGAGGCTGAGTATCAATGGAGCTTTCAATTTTTTGAAACGTCAAGCCGGTGCACCTGTGAAACAAGCCATTCGATATTGGATAGTTGGGTTGTCAAATATCGCAGAGCCATGTAACATCTGATTGGTAACATCTAATTGGAAAGTTGCACATCAAGCGTTTACAGAAGTCGCGTTAATGAGTGGAATTTACACGGATTTTTTAACTTTTCAAATACCAAAGTTGTTGATGGCTATTATAAGTCAACGTTGTCATCAAATATCATAGAGAAGCCGTGTGGAGCTGGCTGAGCCTGCGTGGAGCTGGTATTACATGCGTGAAGACTGAAGGAGGTGTTGCGCAGGAGGTTGGGTTCGTGATAAGGTATTTTTCTATGCGTTCCTTAAAATTCAGCAACAAACTTCTGTGCACCGACAAACTGAATTTAAATTTTTTGTTTTTTGTGTGGAGTTTTGTGGTGTGATACTCCTAGCAATGCGTTCCCATGGTACACAATTTTTTTTTTTTTTTTTTTTTAAATATTTGGGCGGTGGTCTTTAAATATTTGGAATTTGCACAAAAAATTATTTGTAAGGCATAGGCAATTTTTTTTTTAATTGCTGGTATTTAAAAGTTGGATTTTGGAGATTATTGTGTTTTTTGGTTGATACAAAATGGCGAAAACTCAGAGTGCCCGGTTTGAAATTGAGAAGTTTAATGGCAAAAATAATTTCGAAATCTGGAAGGTGAAGATGTACGATTTTCTTGTCCAACATGGTATGGCAAAGGCGTTGTTGGGCAAATCCAGACAGCCTTACAACAGCACAGATAATGAGTGGGCCGAGATTGATGAAAGAGCGATAAGTGCTATTTGACTGTGTCTAGCTGATGATGTCCTGTTCAATATTGTGTTGGAGACAACAGTTGCTGGTTTGTGGATGAAACTGGAGAAACTGTACATGACCAAATCCTTAACCAATAGGATTCTCCTGAAGCGACAGTTGTACAGTTTGCGAATGATGGAAGGTACATCGATTGCTGATCATTTAAATGCTTTTTATACTCTTCTTGTGCAATTACAAAGTATAGAAGTAAAAATTCAATCCGAGGATAAAGCTATTACTTTATTGTACTGGTTGCCCGAGTCATGGGATCATTTTGTTACTTCTATAAGTCTTAGTTCATCAGAAACTATTGAGTTTGATGATGTAGTTGCATCTTTATTAGTGGAAGAAACAAGGAGAAGGTCTCATTCAGAAACCTCTACATCAGAAGCTATGATGGTTAAAGGTCATTTGAAAGAAAGAAACTCCAGGAGGCCGAGAAACTCACGTTCAAAGTCAAAAGGGAAGAAGAGTAAGCTAAAGTGTTGGTTTTGTGGCAAATCAGGGCATTTAAAGAAGGACTGTTGGAAGCGACAGCAACAAACTTCTAAAGCAGATTCTTTGACAGAGAAGAAGGAGGCAAATACGACAGATACAGGTTTGACATCTAGTTTAGGTATGAGTGATGAAGTATTATCAGTTAATGTGTCAAATCATGGTCAACATTGGTTGTTAGATTCTGGTGCATCAAACCACATGTGTATCTATAAAGAATGGTTTAAGACATATAAATCAATTAATGATGGAGTTGTGTACATGGGTAATGATGTAACATGTAATATTGTGGGGATTGGGAGTATACAACTACAAATGTTTGATGGGACAACTAGAATATTAACTGATGTGAGGCATGTACCATATTTAAGGAAAAATTTGATTTCATTAGGAGCACTTGATTCAAATGGGTATAAAACTGTAATTCAAGGTGGAGTAATGAAAATTTACAAAGGCATCTTACTAGTTATGAAAGCTAAGAAAGTAGGAAATCTATTTTAGTTAGAAGGAGGTACAAGGTTTGCTTTGTGTCTACAGTGTCTGAATATGACAGTAATTCCATTCACTTATGGCATCAAAGATTGGGGCATACGAGTGAAAGAGGGTTGAAAATTTTGGCTGATCGCAAGTTACTTCCAAATCTAAAGTTTGGAAAGTTAGATTTCTGTAAGCATTGTCTGTTTGGAAAACAAAGTAAACAAAAGTTTAAAACAGGAAAACATACTAGTAAAGGAATACTCGACTATATCCATTCAGATGTCTGGGGTCCAGCCCCTACAACCTCATCTAGTGGCTCGTCTTATTTTGTATCATTCATTGATGACTTTTCTAAGAAGGTTTGGGTCTACATGTTGAAAACAAAGTCTGATGTTTTTTCAGTCTTCAAGCAGTTTAGAGAATTGGTAGAAAACAACACTGGAAGAAAAATAAAATGTTTACGAACTAACAATGGTGGTGAGTTTACTTCCAAGGAGTTTGACAGCTATTGCAAGGATGCAGGGATTGAGAGGCATAAGACCACGGTTTATACTCCTCAGCAAAATGGAGTTGTTGAACGCATGAACGGGACTCTTCTAGAGAGAGCAAGGAGTATGCTGAGTAACGTCGGGTTGCAAAAGGAGTTGTGGACGGAAGCGGTGGCAACGGCTTGTTATGTGATAAACCGATCTCCATCGACGGCAATAGACTGCAAGATTCCGCAAGAGGTATGGAAGGACACCCTTGTGACTATTCTAAACTCAGAGTGTTTGGTTGTGATGCATATGCTCTAGTGCCTAAACATCAGCGAACTAAGTTAGATCCAAAGTCTAAAAGGTATATCTTTGTTGGGTATGGTGTTGGAACAAAGGGATATAGATTTTGGGATCCTACTACCCACAAAATCATCATCAACAGAGATGTAAAGTTTAATGAATCCTCTCTTGTACAATTAGATGTAGATAGTCGATTGAAATAGGATGATGTATCTTACTTTCAGCACATTCAGTTTGATAGCATTTCTAACGATAGTCATGATGACCGTAGTTCAGATACTAGTCATGAACAGGTTTCAGAATCAGAATATGAACAAGGTTCAGGTTTAGATCATGAACAGGTCTCAGATAC
>APFE031309069.1:30575-76073 GCA_000404065.3 Pinus taeda | reverse complement strand
GTTTGGAATTTGTATGTTGTTAATGATGGTGGTTACTTTGGGAATTCCAGGATCAACATACTTCTCTATGGAAATGGTATTGGTCATAAGTCCTGCTAAATGTCCTATGACATGAATAGTTTGAGGATCAATCCTTTTTCTAGAAGGATTCTTGAGGCACATGTCTTTGATGGCTTTAGTGTAGATAGGAATGTCTTTTATAGCTTGCAGTAACGAGATTTTTATGTAGACATTTTTAAACTCATCTAAGACATCAAACTGTGGTATAGACAATGGAGGTTTGATTTGGACCAATCGGTCTGGAAAAGGTGGACTCAATTGTTGCATTTTCTTATCACTGATATCATCGTTTGATTTCTTTTGATTTGTTATCTCTTTTTCATTTTCTATGTTTTCTTCTCGCCTATCTGTTATTGGAGAATCTTTCTGGAGTACCTTTCCAGACCTCAAGTTTATGTTCTGCAAAGGTAGTGTGGAATATGAAGTTCCCTCTTCTATATTGTAGGTTGGCCTCTCTGCTCTATTATTCGGATTTGGGATAGTTTGAGCAGGAATTTGTGTGGGTCTGGAAGGTTGTGAGTTAGCTGGAAATTGGAGTTGTGGTGGATTTATTGGTGGAGGAGTAGGCAGTGCTTGTTGAGTAGGTTGAGGTGGATAAACAGCTTTCTGAGGATACTGTTGATATGTCTGTGGCTTCGATGTTGTTGGTATGGTTGTTGATATGGTGGGTATGCTTGAGGATTTGTAGGATATTGTTAGAATACTGTTGTGATGGTCTCCATTGTTGCTGTGGGTTGTTTTGGTGCTGCCATGGCATGGGTACATTCCATGAATTCTATGCATACATTTGATCATTCACAGGAAATTGCAAGTTTTGATTTGGGAACATACCTTGAGGTGCTGGCCTTGGCTTCCATGGTCTTTTTGCGCCCATGTAATACATGTTTTCCATCTCTGCATTGGCTGCCATGTTATAGTTCTGCAAAACCTTAACTTTAGGACAGTTAAATATATCATGATGTTCAGTATAGAAAGCACAAACTTGAATGCTGTCTAATGGACAGTCCTTTAATGCATGTTTCTTCCGGCACTTGGGGCAGAAAATAGCCATTACCTTATCTTCAGCTTCTTGTTTCTTTTTGTCTTTTAAAGTGTCAATTTGGTTCCCTATTGTGCTTAATAAATCTGTCTTAAATTCTTCTAACAGGTTGCCAATCTTAGCCCTTGTGACACTTGTTGAATTGGACTTAGTGGCCTTGGATGACAAGGTTCTTTTTCCCATTTTATCTTTACTCCTTGAATACTTTTCGCATAGATCAGCGATTTCTTCAAAGGGTAAAACAGAAATGTCACCTTTACCCATTAAGTTGAGGTCATCCATGTATTCTTCTCGGATACCTTTCAAGAATATTGTGCGGGTCAGTTCAAGAGGCATAGTTCAATGTTTAGATTTTTGTAAGTTGTAGATAAACCGTTCCAAGTATTCCTCTAAGGTTTCATCCTCTTGTTGGCTCATTCTAAAGATGTCATCTTTAGAGTCTTTGGATCTGCAGTAGGGTTGATATTTGCTTAGAAATACTTTTCTCATACCATCCCAATCTGTGATAGTATGCTCACCAAGCCCCATGAACCATCTCAAGGCTGATGCCTTTAGTGTGGCTGGAAAAATTCTGAGCCTATGGGCATCATCAGTATAGCCATATGTCCGACATACAATGTCAAATTCGAACAAGAATGAGTCCAGATCTTCTGAAGCCATACCATAGAAATTAGGTAGCACTGATGGTGGTATATTTTTCATTTTGATCTCATCATCTTCCTGTGGTTCTTGTATGGGAAAAGGAAAAGTGGACTCTTCCTCATCTCTCTGTCTTTGATGTGGTGCTGACCCATCTCCTTCCTCAGCCATCTTAGTAGATTTCTTTGTATCAGAGTCACTTCCTTCAAAGAGGCAATTAAGGTAAGAGTGTTCAGTCTCTGGAGAGTGTTCAATCTCTGGAGTGTATTGAATCACTGTGCTACTTTCTCCTTGTGTGGTAGACCTAGGAAAGTCCCTCTTCTGTGATTTATGTATGAATAAAGTTTGCCTTTGAACGAGGGTAAGTCTCTGTCCTGATTTTTGTTTATCCTCTAATGCTTGAATGATATTTTCCTCAGCTGGTGTTGAATTCTTTACAGAGTCTGCTCCTGATGATGATGGGCTAGTTTTTGAATGGTGGGGGGTTCTTATGAATCTACCCTGATTGTCTCTAAACCTAGGCATAAATGAACATGACTTTTGACTGTATTTTTGTTTATTAAAATTTTTGTTTATTAGCAGTAGAAGATATATTCAATTACCAAAGAAGTTCTCGAGAGCACACAAGCAAAGGGTAAGTCACCTAAGAAGCCTAGGAAGTCACAACAATTCCTACCTTCATCCATATGACCATATATTTTTCAATTCTTGGGCCAAGCTAAAAAATATTTATTGAAATTGTTAAGAAAAATATGATGGTGGAACACCAAACATAGAATATTTCACAATTAACCCCAACCAAAATTAGTTTGAATAGAAATTTAGGATTGACGTGGGAGCAAGGTTAGTTGGCTGAACCTATCAAGCAAAATGATTAGATTCCCGACATTGACTTGACCATTGATTCACCTCCTACGTCTACGAAAAAAATCATGGAAGAATGTTTGAGGCAAGATAATACTCCAACTAACTAGGATGATACACAATAGGTCTCATCATAACATACAAGGTTAGATGATAATAAAGCAAACGCCAAAGAAAATTAATTTGGAAACTCGGGACACTTCAACCTCATTGGCTACTAATCAGCAAGATCCATTAGTCAAACTGACTACATCAAGAAATATTACTCCTAAGGTAGAACAAGAAACTACTCCTAAGGTAAACCAAGAACCAATGACTGTAATAACCGACTTGAGGCATGCTTCTGAAAGAAAATTATTTGAAGCCTTGGAAAATTCCATAAGAGAAGTCAAAAAGAGATTCAAAAGAAGGCAATTAGACAGTAAAAAGCTTTGACGAAGACAACAACAAGAAAGGGATATCTAGGAGGAATTCAAGAGTTAGGCAAAAAAAAACATCAACATTGGCACTCCTAGAATTGATGATCCACTTGTTGTAGTTCAACAACATGTACATTAGCTGGTCAATTTTAATAATCAATTGATTGCTCACATAAATGGATTGCAAAAGAAATTATCCACTCAAGGAAATCAATTTTTTTCTAGTGTGATTCAAAATTCTCATCAAGAGTTTGTTCAAGCAAAGCAAGAGCTAGAATGGAATTTGGATGACGGGTCTATAGTCAGCACAACCCTTAGTAATTAGAAAACATATGTAACTTCCACATATAGTCACATAAAGACTCAAGAAGCGTTAATTCAATATTTTTTCTCCCAAAGTAACTGAACTTGAAGTAAAGTCACCCCATGATAATAATATCTCACGGGAGAATAAATTTCATGCCCAGTTAATGGAGGAATAAAGGCAATGGCTTAGAGAAGGAAAAAAATAACAAATAGAAGCCTCCAATGCCACTAAATATTTGCAAGGAACCTTCAGTAAAGTGAAATAGTTGGAACAAAAAACATCAATTGATCAGTGATTATCAAACCAGACATCCATAACCGATAAAGTACAATATTTAGTAGAACTAAAAGCATTGGATGCTCAAGCAAAGCTAGTTATACAAGAATAGAATATATTTGATTAAAAAATTCAAATGTTGGGACCTATCCTTTCTCGAACAACATTCCATGAAACTCCAAAAATAGCACCTGTAGTAGCGCAGTCTCCTCCAATATATCCACCACAGCCAAAATTTAGCTATTTTTATCCAATTTTGCCAAGATATGGTTAGGCCTCAAAACAACATTAAGATAGCCGGTAAATTGAAGTTGAAGGTGCCAATTGGTCACCTGATGAAAAGGAAAGAAGAGGAATCCACACATTATATCCAACATAAGTGTTTAAAGAAGCACTAGTTGATATCTCAAGCGGATCGGATTTTAGCCAACCAACCATACCAAATAACCTAAACTTCTTTCTCAACCTTTCTTTCTTTTATTTTGTATCAAAATTTGTATAAAAATTTTGCGCGACTCCAAATTTCCCCCTTCTTCGGGATGAAGAAGGAATTGCAAGCGGGGGAGATGTTGGAGGGCCTAGTCGACTTAGTCAACTAGCCTAGTTGATTCGAGAATCTACATTGTAAAGTCGTTCGATTCTCTAGTCAGTCAAATAGCCCATTTGAGTCAGGAATCTACATTGTAAATTTGGTCTATTTTTAGTCGGTCAACTAGCCTAGTTGAGTTGAGAATCTGCATTGTGAAGTTGGTCGATTCTATAGTCAGTCAACTAGACCAATCAAGTTGGGAAGCTACATTGTAATGTCATTTGATTCTCTAGTCAGTTGAGAGTCTAAGTCAGATAGGTTAAGTCAGTTCTGACAATTAAACTATTGTAACTGTCTCAACTATGTATACATATGATAATGGATGTATCAATGTACTAGTTCTAATTGGCTTCTCAAGAGATCATAATATAATATATTGCTTTTTTGGTTCTTTGCTACTTTGTATCTCTTCCGTTATTCTTATGTTTCATATGTTCATGTGAGTTATTGTGTTCTTTCTACTAGTAACCAATGCATATGATTTGCTAGAATACAACAAAACCACATGAAAAGGGTTCAGAGTTTCTCAAATTTTTGCTACAATAATAATGTTGTATCTTCCTTGGATATTAATGAATATGAAGGCAGTTTGATTCCAGTTTCTATGGTGTTTTATAGTGTGTAATGTTTATCTCTATTATTGTGTTCTTTTTCTGATCCAAAATGGATCTAGAATAGACTTCTAAGTCTAAAGTGTTCCTCACAGAGCAAAATTAAAGTCCAAGGATGCTCTTGGAAATAGTCCCATTGTGTATATCTTTTCATTCTAAATCTACTGCAACTTGAATGGGATAAAATAGACTTCAGATGAAGAAGTTATCGCAAAAAGAAGTTTCCCTTTGTCCTTTGAAAAGGAGGCAAATTCTTATATAAATGGGACTTAAGGGAAAATATGTTTTTAAACATAAAAACCCTTAGAACCCATCACATCACATTCTTCATTGCATCACAATAAACAAAGGGAAAGGACTTAAAATAGGTGCAAAGGCCTTCGACGGACCCAACGGGTTTATAAATTAAACAGGCTAACCTTTTGAGTTCTGAAAGGAAGGGGTAGTAAGCGGTATTTTGGGCGGGCCTAGGGCAGTAAGAGGTATTGGATGGGCTCCGCCCGATCCCATACATTGATTGACGCGTGGCACGATGAAGGAGAGAGGAAACCGCTTTTTTGGGCGGTTAATCCCTGTGTAAGTTACACGCTCGAAATGGATTGTCAGCTGTTGGATTAGCAGTCGCGGATCAATGGTTAGGATTTGATCAGCGGATGAACGATCGGCATGACCAAAGGAAAGAACCCTTGGGCCATTACCAATGCGATATGCCGGTTACGGTATAGTGACGGGGCCGATAGTGATCGGTGATATCGGTGATCGGCAATCGGCGAACCCCCGATACAAAGGGCCAACGCACTGCGATATGTCGATATCCGAATTGCGATGAAGGGAGGACCCGATGGAATTTATAAGCGCGATTCCATAATATTTGAAATCCGAAAATTTGGATTTTCAATGTATTTCCCATGTAAATGGGTTTTTGGCCATTTGGCCATGCGACGATGCGATGTGATATAGCGGCCAAAGGCAGACTCGAAAGGGATTATAGACCCGATTTCATAGATTTTGAAATCTGGGAATTCACGATTTCTGTGTATTCCCGTGTATTGAGGTTTTTAGACCTCTCGCCTAAGCGATATTTGGATGGACTCGATAGGTTTATAGGGCTGATTCCATAATATTTGAAGTCTAGGCTAAAGGCCCATGATGTGTTTTGTGTGCGTTTCCTGTGTATTTCCGTTATTTGGCTGACACAGCGAGAGGAAGGCAAAACAATCGGGTTTTCCTGCCCGCATGTTCTTTTCCATTTGTAAACGGATTCTTGTGAGGAAACAGTTGGGTTCTTCAGTGATGGAGGACTATAATTGAGGCATGATAAAAACACAGAGAGCACAAGTGTTGAAGGTAGCTAAAGGTTGCCGAGGGAGCTGGAGGACTTAAAAAGGTCGCTGGAAGGTTGTTGAGAGTCGCTTGGAGGTCAAGGTGGACTACAGAGGCACGCAGAGGCTGAGAGAAGCTCAAAGAGAGCCAGAGCCAGAGCCAAGAGTCAAGAGCTAGAGTGAGAGCTAGAGCCAGAGCCATGAGCCAGAGCTAAGAGCCAGAGCCAGAGCCAGAGGTAGAGCCAGAGCTGAGAGCCAGAGTGAGAGCCAGAGCTAGAAAACATGAGAGCTTCAGAGCCAGGGATAAGATGGTGTTATAAGCCCATTGTGTTCAGTGTAAACCAGTGGAGTTGAGCATGGAGCTTGTAAAAGGACTTTTCCATAATCCCAGAGACCCTAGTTGAGTTGACTAGAGCTCAAGGAGATGTAGCCCAAGAGTTTTGATTGAACTCCATATTATATTGCTGTTATGTGTGATTTCTTATTGCTCCATTGTATCTGCTGCTTTATTTGCTGTTATATGTTTTATATCTGTTCAAGAAAATAAACTTAAAACACATAAATAGTTTAAAAACCAAACACAAGAATACACTTATTTTCAAGCACTTTTTAATTCCGCAATTGGTTAATCACTAGATCTTGGGAACATTTAAGCTTTGGAAGTGGGAGAGGTTCTTGTAAGCTTGAAAAGAAGCCTTTAGTGCCCCATTTTCAGATCAGGTGGTATCGAAGCCTAATATTAGTTAACCCCACCTTCAGGAAGGTGATATCAAAGCTGGTTATACCATAGCAAGTGATATCAAATCAGAATTCTTGTTTGACAGAGCAAAGATTGCTTGTTTGAAAGGTGTTTGGGTAGTCAAGGATTGATTGTCTGATTGATTGTATGCTTGTTTACAGACTGAATATTATTTGAGTTTGCAGAGGTGAAGGGAAAGCTGTTGATAGCTCAGTCCAGGAAGGACAAAAAGGAAGAAGGGTTGAAGGCATTCTTCTTATCCCAAAGGACCTTAAGGAAATCCTTGAAGCACAAGAGGTTTGTTGCAAAAGGTTGCTGAATAAGCTCTTTATTACTCTTGTTTGAAGTTCTTTTGTTCATTTTGATAATGACAACTTCTACAAGTGAGTCCTCAAATTCTTCTTCCTTCACAAGAGTCTTTGATGAAGATATGAAGCAAGATTTGTTCACCATGATGGACAAGGTGAGGGAAATGTATGAGGATGGAAGGAAAAGAAGCATACTTAGAGAGCAATTGAATTCTGCAGAGGAAGAGAAGCAGTTGCTTTCTGACAAATTGCAGGAAATGGAGAGGCAACTTCATATTGCAAATATGAACCTGAAAAGGATGCATGAGTTGGAGACGCAACTCTTTGTTGCCAAAGAAGCCTTAGTCAAGTATCAACTTGAAGAAGAGGTAAACCATTCCAGTTTGTCTTCAAATTCTTCTAAGAATGCTTATATTGGTTCTTTTGAAAAGCATACCAGAGGCATAGGTTCCAAGCTAATGTCCAAGATGGGCTATGAAGGAAAAGGCTTGGGTAAACATGCACAAGGTATTGTTGAGCCAATAATGGTTGAGAAAAAGCCTAAGCATTTGGGTCTTGGCTATGGACAGTCTTATGGAAAGAGTTCCAAAGCTGCAATGAAGGCCATTGAAATAATTCCAAGGAGTTTCATTTCAGGTCCTCTACCTCAAGAGTGTGAAGATTGTATTCAGGAGGAATGCAATAGCTTGAAACATCATTTGCAAGATGTAGGTATTCAGAAACACACACTTGAACCAGAGAGTTGTGGAAAATCTAACATCCTTGAAGAGATTGATGGTGTTCCAAAGGGAGCCACTTCTTCATTTGATTCACCTCCTCATGAAGGAAATAAAGGTGAAAGAGAAAGGTATAAATCTGGTTCTAACCATATTCCTTTTTATTATGTTCAACATGATAAATTTCCACATAGATATGGGAAAAGAATTGCACATTCCTTTTGTGGTTTGGATAACCATAATGTTTCTAGATGTTGGAATAGGATAGCCACATGCAGGAAACTTTTGAAGGAAAAGAATCAAGAAGCCAAAGGTCCATTGGACAAGGCAAATCATGCTGTCAAGAGGATGCACATGTGTTGCACTTACTGCCAGAAGAAAGGGCATCTTGCTGAAAAATGTTGGACTCTGAATCCAGCAATGCTTCCACGAAAGTTGAAGAAGGTGGAAAGAGAAGATGGCAGAAATGGAAAGGAAGTTTCCAGGGATGATGTGTTTTAGGATGATTCACATGTTGATGCTGATGTGCAGACAAAGGAAAGACCTTTGAAATGGGTTGGTAAGAAATTGTTAGAGTTCTTATCCAATTAAGATTGCATGTCTATTGATGCATCTATTTGCATTTCTTTGTTAATGGAATGCAAGTTGCAGGTTTTTACCAAGAAGGTAAATGGAAAAAGTTGAGTAGGAGACTCACTTTGTTGTTGCAACATTATATTTCATTTCAGCTTCGAAAGTACAGTGTGCTTAAGCGAAAGTTGAAGGATGAAATGCATGCATGAGCATGATATGCATGAACACAGGGATGCTGATGATTTCCTTGTATTTTAACATGTATGTGTAATTAACTTGAAAGGTTGATTGCTTTGTTGTAAACATGCATGTGATGTTGACTTGGGAGAAGTTAACTTGGTCTCCAAGATGAAGATAATGGTGAAGTGTTTCATCTTTTGTAAAAGAGTCCTAAAGGTCTTTTTCTACATGCTTGACTTGAAGGGTCATTTGTTTAAAGGCATGTTTTGTGGGCTTGTTTAGTCCATCTTTTGTATGTAGATGTAAGACATGGAGGTGTTCACAAGATGTGAAATTTGTTTCTTTTGTTGAAGCAGGAGTTTAGGCCATCCAGTTGTTGTCTGTATTTCTGTTGTTGTTAACAGTTGTTGTTGATAGCTTGTCAAACAGGTACAAATGAAAATTTTGTGGAGGAGATGTAATTCACATTTGTTTGAGCCACCTTGGATCAATTATCAAGGTAGAGAAGTTCAAACTACCTTCTATAACCTTCTCAACATGAGTTCTACATGAAGTCAAGGAGGAAGACAATTCTTCCCAAGGGGGACCAACACATCTAGGAAGGAAAGTGGTCAGAGACTTTGGTTCAAAGGTACTATGCAAGACAAGTGTATGGAGGCTGAAAGAAGAGGGTGAGGTACTCTCATTTACTGTTTAGATCAGTATATCAGTCTTTTGGAGACCAAAAGTTCTTTTAGTGGGAAGGTGTGATCCAAAATGGATCTAGAATAGACTTCTAAGTCTAAAGTGTTCCTCACAGAGGAAAATGAAAGTCCAAGGACGCTCTTGGAAATAGTCCCATTGCGTAGATCTTTTCATTCTGAATCTACTGCATCTTGAATGTGCTAAAATGGACTTCGGATGAAGAAGTTATCGCAAAAAGAAGTTTGCCTTTGCCCTTTGAAAAGGAGGCAAATTCTTATATAAATGGGACTTAAGGGAAAATGTGTTTTTAAACATAAAAACCCTTAGAACCCATTGCATCACATTCTTCATTGCATCGCAATAAACAAAGGGAAAGGACTTAAAACACGTGCAAAGGCCTTCGACGGACCTGATGAATTTATAAATTAAACAGGCAAACCTTTTGAGTTCCGAAAGGAAGGGGCAGTAAGCGGTATTTCGGGTGTGCCTCTAGAAGTAAGTGGTATTGGATGGGCTCCACCCAATTCCATAAATTGAATGACACATGGCACGACGGAGGAGAGAGGAAACTGCTTTTTTGGGCAGTTAATCCCCGTGTAAGTTACGCGCCCGAAACAGACTGCCAGCTGTTGGATTAGTGGTCGCGAATCAACGGTCAAGATTTGATCGGTTGATCGACGATCGGCATGACCAAATGAAAGAACCACCGGGTCGTTACCAATGCGATATGCCGATTGTGATATAGCAACGGGGCTGATAGTGATTGGTGATATCGGCGATTGGTAATCGGCGAACCCCCAATACAAAGGGCCAACACACTGCGATATGCTGATATGCGACTTGCGATAAAGAGTGGACTCGATGGAAGTTATAAGCGCGATTCCATAATATTTGAAATCCAAAAATTTGGATGTTTAATGTATTTCCCATGTAAATGGGTTTTTGGCCATTTGGGCATGTGATGATGCGATGCGATATAGCGGCCAAAGCGGACCTGAAAGGGATTATAGACCTGATTTCGTAGATTTTGAAATCCAGGAATTCGGGATTTCTGTGTATTCCCATGTATTGAAGTTTTTAGACCTCTCGCCTAAGCGATAGCGATAAGCGATATTTGGATGGAATCGATAGGTTTATAGGGCCGATTCCATAATATTTGAAGTCCAGGCTAAAGGCCCATGATGTGTTTTGCGTGTGTTTCCTGTGTATTTCTGTTATTTGGCTGACACGACTAGAGGAAGGCAAAATGACCATGTTTTCTTGCCCGCCTATTCTTTTCCATTTGTAAACAGATTCTTGTGAGGAAACCATCGGGTTCTTCAATGATGGAGGACTGTAACCGAGGCATGATAAAAACACAAAGAGCACATGTGCTGAAGGTAGCTAAAGGTTGCCAAGGGAGCTGGAGGCCTGAAAAAGGTTGCTGAGAGTCGCTTGGAGGTTAAGCGGACTACAGAGGCACGCAGAGGCCGAGAGAAGCTCAGAGAGAGCTAGAGCCAAATCCAAGAGTCGAGAGCCAGAGTGAGAGCCAGAGCCAAAGCGAGAGCCAGAGCCATGAGCCAGAGCCAAGAGCTAGGGCCAGAGCCAGAGCTAGAGCCAGAGCCGAGAGCTAGAGCTAGAGCCAGAGCCAGAAATCCTGAGAGCTTCAGAGCCAGGGATAAGATGGTGTTCTAAGCCCATTGTGTTCTGTGTAAACTAGTGGAGTTGAGCGTGGAGCTTGTAAAAGGACTTTTCCATAATCCCAGAGAGCCTAGTTGAGTTGACTAGAGCTCAAGGAGACGTAGCCCAAGAGTTTTGGGTGAACTCCATATTATATTGCTATTATGTGTGATTTCTTGTTGCTGCATTGTATCTGCTGCTTTATTTGATGTTATATGTTTTATATCAGTTCAATCAAATAAACTTAAAACACATAAACAATTTAAAAACCAAACACAAGCATACACCTATTTTCAAGCACTTTTTAATTCCGCAATTGGTTAATCACTAGATCTTGGGAACATTTAAGCTTTGGAAGTGAGAGAGGTTCTTGTAAGCTTGACAAGAAGCCTTTAGTGCCCCATTTTCAGATCATTTTCAAACTGTGTTTTTTTTAAAATGAAAGTAATGTATGATGCAATAGGATTCTCTTAAAATAAGAGAATATTTATTTATGTTACAGTATGTGGAAGAAAATACCCATGTACTATTTTAAGTAATAAGCTCTCCATTACTTCAACACAGTCATTTTTTTTTCCTTTATTACATTTACTATTCATCTCCCAGGGATTAAGCCTTGGATTCCTTTAGCCGAAGTAATAAAGCCATGCTCAACTTTTATTTATTCTTTCCATTTTAATTTTCAAAGTCTATAACCATTAGGAAGAGGCCAGTCTTAGGTTTTTATTATCCTCCAAAGATTAAGTTGGAATTACAGACATAGGTGCTTTATCTCTGGACAAATATCTCTAAAACTCTTATTAAATTGAGTGGATGTCCTCAAAATTGGTTCTTTTAACCAAGAAATGTTTCTAGGGAACAATAATAGGCATGCACCACTCAACCAAACATTCATTAGACACCTTGGGAAAACTTAGGCATACCCAGATGGAATAGCAAGTTGGGTAGAATTGTTCATACTTAAATGTTTCAAGTGCACTCTGGAAAACATTGACCAAGATGACCAGATGGGACTTCCTTTGGATAGACAGTGCACATCTAACCAGTTGGGTACACTTGGCATTGAATGGATAAAATGAAAATGCTACCTTGGAAAGCTCAAGATAACTTAGAGAATGAGACTACTAGGGAAAGCTCAATATAACCTAGAGAACTAGACTACTTAGGCACATATGACCTAGTTGTAAGCAATGTTTGGGAATAATTTAAAGCAAACCTAGTAATATGTGGAACGGTTTGGCCTCAGGTGAACTTAATTCCACTTAATATTGCCATAATTTCCAAGGGCATGGCAAGGTTGGTATAAATATGTGGAAATATATTTGACCTAAATCATAGGAGAGGAGGCAAGAAGACAATAGTTGAGTCATAAGTCTTATGTGATATTTTTCCATGTTTAGGGATTAGGCAAAGTAAAATACTTATGACAACTAAATAAATGGAAGATGAAAGCAATACCAATAGAAGGAAGGCCAATTCATTCTCCATGGATAAGCTTGCACAAGGTTTTTGGGTAGTCTTAGTAGGTTCTTGAGTGAAGCCCGTTCACATGTTGTGCATTACAGATTTTTAATTGTTTTGAATGTAACTATTCCTTGAATATATATTACTTGCTTTCTAAAATTGGTTAAGTATTCTATTGCTAAATGTTTTAAGGCTAGAATTGGATCTATGTCTAGTATTTTGTATTGGATGAACTAAGTGGGTTAAACATGGCTATACATCTAACTTATTCTAATCTAAGTCATGTAACCCTTAGTTGAAGAAGCATATTTTAATTATAGGTTTGTGACAGATGGTATCAAGGTATTTTTATGTCTATAGACATGACTCCATCACAATTTGGACACCTTTTTCTTGAAGTATTTGCGCTAAAACAACAAATCATCAAACCTATTGCTACGCACTTGGGTAAGTGACCATGACTAATTTTCATGTGTATGGTAATGATATTAAACAAGATCCAAAGAAACCTAGAATAAGGAATTGAATTGTAAAATGGAAATGGATGTTGAGAAAACATATTTGTGGACATTCATCCGTTGGAAACTTCTAAGCAAGTATATTTCATATTTTTCTCAACACAAGTACAAAAAAGTATGCAATATCTCATTCAAAGTCATATGTCCAAAAATCATATCCAAGAACTTATTCAAGTATATCAATACATCAAATTCTTTTTACACATCAAAAATATTATACAATGATTTGTCTTATACAATACATTATAACATTATACATCATCAATTTTTTTGCCTCTTCTTATTACGACCGAAAAATTTCTTAAGTTTTTCATCCATTCCTACATTTTCATCCTCTAGTTGGGGTTGTTATGATTGGCTCCTTTGATGCATTACACCCCTAGTCATTATGCTCTCATGAAGTCGAGGATACTGTAGGGGAGCATCACTTACAAAAAATATTAAATTTATATGGCCAATTATTGAATATCATTGAAGTATTCTTTTAATATTAAGAATACCTCTGCAATGTAATTCTTTACCTGGTACACTAGTCAACATCATTGCAATGACTTCCTCGCTCTCGTCTTCTGGTTGAGGATCCTCCTGTTCGACATGCTCTGCCATTGAAACCACAAAATTTATATGCAAACAATCGTAAATGAATAAGTAAAAAAAATAGAATAACATTCGTTATAAGTATGAAATTATTATGTATATGATTAGTGTACAACCCTATTACCATTGTGGGCCTCATTTGTCAATGCAATATCTTGCAGTTGCATTCCACTGTCGTTGGGTTCCTTGGGAGCACGAAAATGTTTTGGTTGTTGTGCACTATCAGAGGACTGTTACTCAGTAGTCATGGGATCATTTATATTTTTAATACTTCCCTGCTAATTTAAGCAAAGCAACACATTATATTTATGTACGTTATTAAACATGGTTGTATTTTACAAGTAACGAAAGGTTATTGTGGATTGCTTTTTATTTACCTTGTCCTTCATACTGGATCTTGGGGTTTTCCTCATGCTTTTTTGATGATCGAATATAGCTTGAAATCTATACTTGAAACCAATCCATAGGTCTTCCTTCATGGCTTCAATTCTAATTTCATCACCTTGCACTGTATAAGATTATTGATTTTTGTTATTGGCTAGCGCAATTACTAGAAAGTTGGAAGGCAATATAACAGATAATATTGTTAAGATGTTTAGGTACTTACAATTTGTGTCTCTATATAGCCACAAATAGATTCCCTGGCCCAGTTTGTGTTACCCATGCTTCTCAAGCATTGCCTTGGTTGCCTTCGAAGTGTTGTGGAGCCTATAAAAAGTTTCAAGTATGTTATATACTGCATTTTTATTTCAAACTAAGAAAATTAAAAGTATTGAATTCAAGATGTAATTTATACCATGCTTCACTAGGTGGTGTTTTCCCTTCTTTTCTCATTTGCTTCCACTTTGTGTCCTCGATGAGGCCCTTCCATTACATCTTAGGAAACATGGGAGGGTGCTCATACCTAGGCTTATCTCCCAAGTAAAACTTATATTGGTCTTGTACATATTTTAAATGTTTTCCAACTGCGGAGGCGACCTCGGTTTTTTGAAGGTATCTACCCGAAATATATCTTCAAGGTATAAGCTCTTTTTTAAGGTTGGAATTTTGGCAATTCCACCTTTCACAAATGGTGGGCCCAGAAATATTTAATGTTTTTTCATCCATTTTTTTATAAAACAAGTCGTTACCTACATGCCAAAAGATATGATCATTAGTTTGAAAATAATAATATAGATGAATTTTGTTTGAGATAGACAACATGAAGCAGTTAAAACATAAAAAAAAAATCTAGGAAATTTTGGTTATTTTATTAGAAGTCCTTTGTCATTCACCAAAAATGTGCATGCAAATTTCCTCGCGTTCTTAACACATGATGCTCCAAGATATGAACCCATAGTGTCATCAGCACTAAGGTCACCTTTGTCACCACTTCATGTAGAGATTGGCGGCGTGTTTGGCTCGGGGGCATGCGTTCATGGGTCACAACTAATGGTTCAAACCTAGTTTCACTATTGGGAGTATGACCACTCGAAGGTGGAGAAGCAAATACCTGCCTGACGTATATATGCAGGGTGCTAGTGTTGGTCGAACACTTATGTCATGTCTTGGAAGTTCCACTAGTACCAACACTGAGCTGAGGATTAATTGATTGATGCGGGAAACAAAGTGTGTCCAAATAACCCTACATAAGAAAGAAAATTCTTTTTTTATTAGATAATGTAAAAATTAAAAAATGAACTTTCATAATTAAAATTATGACATAAAAAAAATCACTTTAAAATATGGTTATTACCTTATACTTTTTAATATCTTCGTTCAATTCCTTGATCCTAGCCTTAGTCGTAAGACTTTGATCCCTACTGTGAATCAATTCCACAATTTGTTTGTTCATTTTCTTCACACACTTTGTTATTGTGACCTGCAGGTTGGAGGATGACCACAAGTCTTCCTCATCAAGAACATAATCATTGTCATGGGCCTAAAACTACATATTTCAGCAAAAGAAAAGTTATTATTTCGATTATATAAACAAATAATAAAAATTTCACATTAAATGTAGATCAAAATTGTTAATTGTTTACTTCTGACTTTGCAAGTGATTTTCCACATGAATAAGCCTCCGTCATAATAATATAATTAGAGTTGTGAAATGTTTAAAAATATATATTAAAGAATAGGTATCAACATAAGCATTTAATTTATGGACATACAACACATACAAACATGAGGAATAAAGGACTAGTCATATAGCATGCATGTGAGTAATTATGGCATTTCCAAACCCGATTTTTTATGGCAAATAACATGCATAAATGGGGCTATGAGACAAGAAAAAATAGCATAAATTTGAGTCAACCTTTGGTAGATCTAGCTAAATAGATGTAAAACAAGGAAGTTACGAGCCTTTGGTTTTGACAACTCAAATAATAAATACCACAAAGTACACTATTAAGACTAAAAATTAGTATTAGATAAACTATTAAGGTTGGATTGTTCACCCATAGGAAAGAAATTTTAGATTATGTTAGGGAAGAAAACAATTGGAATACAAACATGGTTTGGTCCTAAGTAACTATGCTAGAGTTACAATTTTGTGAATCCCTTTCTTTATTAAAGTAACACATCATATTAGCTTGAGGTTTGTCTACATGCATACCAAATGGAAGAACATCATATGGACCCAACTCTTTGTACATGGATATGGCCTTATGCATATAAGATTCGGTTTGATGAAACATGATGTGGTAGAATCCCTCACTCAAAGTAGGTGGTTTATTTTTTGGTTTGTACTATTTTATAGATAGTAGGTGTAGTTCTATTTCCTTCCAAGCCTCCCTCATGTTCAGTACATTCTACTGCCTTGCTTATGCGTAATTTATCAGGCAAGTCAAGCACAACTGTGTGCACCTCTATTTGGGATATCACAAAGTTTATGAAGTCAAGCCACTGCTCTTTTTTCATATTAAAATGATCAATGATAACACTTTGACCTTTATTCAATGCTTCTAATGTGCATTTCAAGTAGTAGGTCTTGATGCCCTGTTTCCCATTAGAGATTATATCTTAGCATACGCTGGTGCAACACTAGAATATTGAGGTTGAGGGATAACAATTGTAGCTAAAAGGAAAAACTAATACTCCTTGTACATTCTAATTAGAAATTGACTTGGGATTTTGATCTAAATAATTTGGCCTATCACATGTTGAAATCAATGTATTTAGCACCAAATTGATATTATAATTTGACTCTTCTCCTAAAATAAATTCTCCTCGTAAACTAAAATAGGAATGAAAATATTTCAAGCCCTCACAAACTGCAGATGTGATGATTGCTTGTAAATTGTCCACTATTGTATGCACATGGAAGTATTAGTGAACACTGATATGTTTACCTTGGAAAATTAATAGGGAACCAAATTTTCTTCATCATTAAGCTACATATATGTCATGAGAGTAAACTTCGGCTTATGCTAGTGGTGATTAGTGCTCTACCGACTTAGTAGTGAGAGGGAAACATCATAATTTGAAAATTTATTGTGTGCACATGGAAGTATTCAATGATTCAATGACAGAAATTATGATGCATCCACAGAGAATCACATGTATTAATATTCAAGACATATAATCTTTGTGAAAATATGCTTAAATAGTTAAAGAATGCTCTATGTGGTAGTGTAGATAAGATAAACCAACAATGTGTAGTCTAGAACTCAAATCCCATGTAAAAGATGTGTGGAACCACTAGTTTTGTAGTACCAAATCCTCAATACACCAACAAATACAAAGAGAAACAAAATAGGAGTGAGCAATACCATTTTTGTGATGTAGACGCCAAGCCGCTAGCAACCTCCTTAGTCATCGTCCCTACTTTCTATACTCTTTGCTCAAGAAAATCCAATATACATGGTCCAAGATTAGAACAAACATGGAAAAATTCAAAGTCTGCCCATTTTAGGGGTCTAGTTTATTTAGGGCCCGAACCATTTTGTATACACCAACTCTTATGTGGACCCAATGATCCAACTTCATTAGGGTTTCAAACTTATTCAGTGGTCTGTAAAAATCTTTGGACAACTTTAAATATGGACAATGATCCAATCGAGCACACTTTGGCTTTGCAAGAAGATTTTCCTTATTCGTTGTGACCCACTTTTTTATTTTAAACTTTGGCGTAGTTGGTTTTAAAGTGATTGTTGTGACCCCTTTTTTCTTTTATACTTTGGCGCAGTCAGTTTTAAAGTGACCGCTGTGACCCATTTTTTCTTTTATACTTTGGCACATTCATACTTCTGAACATATCATTAATTAGTTCGTAATATATAAAATAACATTCTTTAACGTTTTTATTTCATATTTCGCATTCTTCCTTTCTCTTTTTCTTTTATTTTTATTTATTTTCTTTCTCTCCTTTTTTTAACTTTTCATTAGAACTTTACAGAGTATGTCAAATTTTTGACATTCTCTGACATGACTTTTGCTTTCTGTTGGACATTAATAGGCTTGAAGGTGAGATTTACTTAACACTATTTAACGTTTTAAAGGGGTCTATGGCCATGTCAAATTTTAGTGTGTGAGAGCACAAATAGAAAAAAAATTCAATGTTGTCCCCTTTCACAGGCCACTATGTGCAGGGTTAGTTGATTAGAGCATCATTTTGGCCACTAATTATTAGTACATTTTAAGCGGTGGATTGGTCCTTAGCTAGGGTAGGCTGACAATTAGTAAAATAAGCTTGAGATAGGTGCAAATAATTGGTTCATGGCCATCATTTTTGCATTCATGGGGACTCATACACCTTGAGATTGCAAGCATGATTGTAAGAGAGATATAATAAATTATGTTATGTATTGGTCATGACAACAAGCTTGAGATCAATGCAAATAATGAGTTCTATTGGTTTCAAGAATAATATAATATTCTCTACTAAATAAGTTCAATCACATGAAGGTGTAAGCTCATATGGCCCTTGCCCCCCCTCACGTCACTCCCGATATTCCCAATACCCAATTTATCTACTATAAACTATTTGAAAGCAACATAGAAAGAATCAATCATTTATAGAAATTTCTAAGAAAACAAAAAGTTAAGTTAAACGAAAGAGAACAAATCAACTGGAAATGTATAAACACATACCTCATACATTTCAACATTTCGATATCATTAATATTCTTCTTCATCCAACTCAACATTCATGTCATCTAGTTCAAAAATGGCGTTGAAACGATCAACAATTTCAACATCATCATCACTGTCATCATTTGGTTCAACTTATTCAAGTTCTTAATGATCTGATAGTACATCATCGATATCATCTTCATTGAGAACATTGTCATGAACATCTTCTTGAACTTCTTCAACATCTTTTTGATTTGACACATTATCAATTAACTGCTCCTCTACATCAACGTCCTCTTCAAGATTATCATCTTCTTCCTCTACATTATACTCTACCGACCTTCCTCTTGGATCATATCTAACAACATATGACCAACCCACTCTACTCAGAACCTATGAATAAAAGATCTGTTTGCACTAGCTTAGAAGAACATAACGATATGATCCTGGATCAAATGACCTTGTATTAACCAGGGTAAATCCATTATCATGCTGAATAATAGTTCTATTAGGATCATGTTCATTCATTCGTAGCCTATACCATTTCATGATGAATAGAACCAATTTGAAAGAATCAAATTCACAGTCAAGTATGTTATCCAAAGACCCATAATATCGATTTTCAGAGACTTCTGGACATGTCACTTCTAGAGGAAACATTAGTGACCTGGAAGGCTGCAATTATCCACAATAAAATGTTTTCCTCTTTTCATCCAACTTTTTGATGTGAAATTTACGACCATTATACTACATAACATTGTGGTGTTTCAACTGCAATATGCCAAACACATAAAAAATGCATTGTCAATTAATAAACATATTTATATAACATGGAAATCTAAAAAACAACTTGCATTCACATTAATAATATATTTATGAAATAACTTAATAAAATATTGTAAGGTGAAAATGCATGCTTGCATGTTTATCTTTCAAACCATTTGCTAAATCACTTTCCATTTTCATAAGATTGGCATCTTGCAATGAGCTTCTCCAATCAATGCATACACCCATCCCTATGATAACTTACCATAACATTGTTCATATATTTTAATCCATGGCTTCATCCAATCAAGATTGTTTCTAATGTATAAATGTAGTGCATCCCACTCTCGAGAAATTGTATCAGAAAATCATAATTCACCAATAAATATTAGCTACCATGGTTAATATTAATAATTGATGAAAGAATAAAAAATAAATAAGTATGATGTATACAAAAATGAAAATTTATTTGTGTGAGTGTGCTATAAATCTCCACATTAAATATTTAATTACTTCACACTTTCGTCATTCTACCTTTCCCCAACAAGTGCTTCCCTTCAATCTTTTTGATCAAGTTCACATCCCAAATGTGATCCACGCACATATTTTATGCTCATTTAGGAAGACACCGACTAATATACACCATGTATTGATATGCCATATATCCCTCCACCATATAGCCCCTCGCACGTGCTCTTTGTATGACCAAATCCTTCAAGGCTTTGAAGTGCCTCTCCACCATCCACATTTACCTTATGTGTATAGATCCACAATTCAATCTCCTCAACTTGGTGTATGAGGTAGTATTCTTGTGCATTGAAAAATGATGTAGGTAGATACTTTTGTATTTCACACATTAGTTGAGGAATTTATCTCTTCCAATTCTTTATATAGTCTTTATGTATTTCTTTCAATGACTACCATCTACAAATGATGCAAGCAAATAACATGTTTCAGCAAAACATAATATATTACATTAAAAGTAAAACACATGTCATTAATTTGAAAAAATAATTGAAAAAAAAACACTCATCATATAAATTGCTACTTACCTCATGTATTTGCCAAGATCATATATAAATTGTTTGATGTTGTTGAAGTCATATTGGAGAGATAGAGGTAGAACATAATGTAACAATAAAAATGAATCATTATTTGTTTAATCCAAAGTAGAGAAAAAAACCATAAATATGTATATATACCAATATAGAAATATATATACCAAAATAATTACCTTCATTAAGGTATGCCAATCATGCGTTTTAACCCCACCAAATTCACCTTTCTTTGTTAATATATTATTTTTGTTTGAAGAAAATCCTCTGAGAAATTTCTTCAAATGACCTCTTTTAGATCATCGCTTTGCTTCTCTGTTAATAACCATGGAATTTTGTTTTGATCTCCATCACTATTTGATCATATCCCACTTTTCATTGCATGATTGGCTTCCACAATGTCATTACAAATTTTGAGGATTTTTTCTTTACCCTCCTACCACTTATGATCCACCATAAAGTTTCTATCACATTATTCCTTATATGCATTGTATCAAACAAATGAGTTATTTTTAGGTTCTCATAGCAAGGAAACCTCATGAATTGAGTGATATAACTTTTCATTCCTCATGGAAGCCCATGTCCTTCACGACAATTTCTGTTATATTCAAACTTCCATAGGCGAGGTGTTATTATTCATGGTTTTAATCCAATCTCTTCTTTCCCATTGAAAATATTCTTTTTAGTATCATGATATCAATAGTTGTTAGAGAGGAAGTGCATATACTCATCAAACATCTCCTTTCCTAAACTTGTTGAATGGTGAGATTTCATGTCAGGACCACAAACTAGACATGCAAATTTACCCTTTGTTTGAAGGTCTGCAAGAGATGGATTAACATCAATTATAAACAAGGGTATTATTTAAAAAACACACATGATATGATCTAATTGACATAATTATATATTATTGTTGGCATTATGGTTCTGTGTTTTCCTTCATGGCAACGAGGACTGATTTCATAGGAACTTCAGCAGGAACTTTAAGGGTAGCGAAAGTTTCTTTTCAATAACCAGTCCTTCTAAAATCCCTTAAAATATCTTTTGTATATATATATATATATATATTAAAAAGGAGCATAGAGCACGGGACATAGGGCCAAAAAGAATATATACATATAAATTGATTGAAGGTTGTGAGGACACTCAGAGTAGCATAATTATTAGAAGGGAGAGCACGCAGGAATTGTTTGATAGCGGGGTAGAAGAATTTAGAAAAAGAACTTAAGGTGGGCCTCTCTTAGTGGTTCTACCTTGGCAGTTTTGTAAATTCCCCTTTTCATTATGTTAGGATAAAGTGAGTGGGCCGAGGGAATTTAGTAGAGGAGTTAAGGCGGGCCCTTCCTGGAGGTTATACTTCGATATGTTTTATAAATTCTCCTTTTCATCGAGTGGGGTTATCGTGAGTGGGTCTACGTGGCCTCGACAAGGCATTCTATTGAGATGGTTCTGCTCGAAGGTTTATTCTTGAGTGCTTTTGTAGACACTTTTAAACGAGCCAGGCTTATATGAGCAGGTTCACGTGGTAAGAAAAGTGACGCCGATTTAAAAAAAGGCACATATTACATAGTGTTGTTGGCCTCACCCGGGGGTTTCTACCCGATGAATTTTGTAATGTGTTGGGATCTTGAGAATGGGCTCATGTTGGGTTTCCATCTAAATATCAATGTCCACTTGTGTTGATGTGTTGATGTGCTTTGATTCATATAGTCTTGCTTTTAATGTTGCTTATGGCTCTTTGAATAAGATATAACACTATGATTCGCTAATGAAGCAATTGATCATATGAATGCATAATTAAGTAAAGTTTAATCACGAACTAGATATTGATTCATTCCCTCTCTTAGTATTTCTAGCAATTATTAATAGAGCAGGTCCCTTAGAAGAATCTTGATCGCTTAAAGGGAGATCTAACAAAATGAGAAAAATGGAAGCAACATTTTCAACAAAGCCACCTTTGTTTAATGGAACTAACTTTATGTTTTGGAAGGTCAGGATGAGATATTGTTTACAATTGTTGGGAGCTGATGTATGGGGAGCTGTTGAAGCAGGATATCAATATCCAGCTTCTATTCCCTCAAATGAAGCAGGAAAGAAGCAGTATGAGAATAATGCAAAGGAATTTAATGTTATCTTGTGAGGATTTTTAGAATCTGAGTTCATAAAATTCATGCAGCTGAATACCGCAAAATCAATATGGGATAAACTTGTCGAAAGATATGAAGGCAACACTAAGGTAAAAAATTTTAAACTTCAATCATATAAAATTCAATATGAATATCTTAAAATGCATGCTGATAACAACTTTTCAACTTTATTCCTTAGAGCAGACGAGATTGTTAACACAATGAGAGGTCTTAGAGATAAGATTAAAGATGCTACAGTTGTTGAAAATATTTTGAGATCAATAACCCCAAAGTTTGATGCCAAAGTTTCTGCCATTGAAGAAATGCATGATTTGAAAAGTCTTTTTAGAAAAAATGTAGAAATTCCTTTTAGATTCAAATTGCATATTGTAATATGCTAAAACAATTGACTTGAATCTACTCTACTCATCAACTGAAACAATAAATCATCGATGAAATCACGAAACATAAAAGAGAAAGAATTCAATCACACCTAACACAATGATCTTATTTGGAAAGCCACAACTAAAACCCCCTGCTATATGTATATTGTATTAATAAGAAAACATGAGAAGATTACAATGCTTTTCTCAAGCTCGAGCAACCTCTGCATTATCTTTATCTATCTCACTGCTTCCCAGACAAGCTCAAGCCAATACTTAGCCAATTTTGCTTCCTCCCAAGAACCTATTTCCTTGCACAATTTCTTAGGAAATTAGCCCATATTTAATTGGGAAATTCCACAAATATGAATTTCACAATCCTCATAGGCATTCCTCTAATTTCATGCACCACCTATACAATTCAAATGGTTATACCACTGATAGTACGTTGTCTTGGAACTCCAATCTCAACTGGGTCTTTCTCTAATCTAACATGCATATGTTAATTATGAGTGAATCTTCAGTTTACTTGTTGATTAGTGTTGGTTACACCCACTATTGTAGGTTACACCACACTATTGTAGGTTACACCCCACTACTGGATCTCCCACAAATTCCTCCAATAGTTGGAACTAGTTTAACTGAATTTAACTCAGTTAAACTGAATTAAATAATTACAACTCAAAATAAACTCAATCTTGTCTCCTAAAAAGTAGGAGACACTCTACATGACTCAAGTTAGATTCTCTGTTAGTGTCAGTCTTTGCAGCCTTCCTCCAGTGATCAAATATGCTCTTACAAAGTGGTCTCAGAGTGTCAAAGTCAAATTTTGTCATTTCAGTGAGTTTTCAAGTAAAATTTGGTCACTAGGTATTAGGTCTAGGGTTTGTGTTCACTCCTTCCAAAGTTTTCCAAATGTCGGTCCATGTCACCATTCAGATGAGTGTTCCATCATTCAGAGAGTTGTCATCATCATTTCAGGTTCCAATGGGTCATTTTACACCTTGTTCGTGTTTCAATTGTGCTTGGGTAAGGATCATTTCCCTCTCTTAGGGTTTTGAAGGTAATTTATCTTGTATGGTCAAATCATCAACAAAGCTTGCATCCTGATGCTCATACACCTTCCCCTATCCTTAATGTACCTTATTAAACATTTCCCATCACTGATATCCCTCAAATTCCTCATTTTCCCACAAAACCCTAGTTTCTTGCTACAATTTGACAATTTTCTAGGCTAGGCCTGTGTTTAGCCCCTTTGAACCCCTTCCCCTCACTCAATATTTGAAATTCCACTTTCCCCTATTTCCTAACATCCCTCCCTACTTCCAAAAATTTCTTAAAGAATTTAGAAGCTCCTTATCCCCTTCATTTCCCTTCATTTCGACAAATCCCCTGTTCCACACATCGGGGTAGGTTTTACTTAAATGATGTTTATGAGAAATAGAAGATAAATTTGACAAAATTGAGAGAGGATTTTGTCCATAATATGCCAAGGAAGAAAAACCTCCTTCACTTTTTACAAAAGTGTCATGGTTTTAGAGAAATGTCAAAAATATAGTTGCCTCAGGAGAGTTGTTGCACCTCTGGAGTGGCCTTGGGAAAATCAAGATTTCTCCTAGCCTGGTTGCCCAAATGAATTTCTTGATGAGTTAAATGATAATTAGACACAAATATCTTTCCAATGAGATACCATGAACTCAATTTTGAGTTTATGAAGACCTACAAAAGTTTCCTGCAATAGCACTCTGCATTTAGGCAGCCTCATTTTACACATTTTGGTCAGTCTTGGGAGATTTGACTTTTGATAGGGAAAATGAACTCGAAATTGAAAAATTAAAGTTGTGTTAGAAGGTATACTGAATATTCTTTCCAGCAAGCTATCACACACCCAATTTGGACACCGGGAAGGCCTCCAAAAGTGTCCTGCAAAAAGCGCTATGCACCTGTCAGTTAGCGCTATGCACTTGTTAGCAGGCGCTACACATAGAATTGGCGCTATGCACCTGGCGCAGGTTTTACACTGAGTTTTGTTCGGGCACTACACATATAAAGTGTGCTAAACGCATAGGTGAGTATGCTACACACCTGGCAGTTGGGCTACAAATTGTTGCAAATTTCACCATTTTGACTCAAAACTTCAATTTCTCCCTCTAAACAAGTAAGTACATGAATCCTATCTTGTGTGTTAGGGTTTGTTTACTAAGATTGGTGTTTTGTGTTCTTCAAACTGAAACCCTAGCTTCTAGGGTGAAACCCTACTTTTCTTCATTGCACTAGTGGTTGTATACCCTATCCCCTTAATCCCATTCCCCTCATACATTTTCCCCTTAATCCCATTCTCCACATATAATTTCCCAAACTCTACACGCCCCAAACCCTACTCACATCAACAAACTCTACCCACTCTCCCTAAAACCCTACTCGTCCCTAAAATCTGTTCAGCATACATTTTCACACACACTCTGCCCATTTCATTCCTTCATCTTATTTCCACACTATTATCCATAAAAAATCCATATACAACCACATTTTTCAAAACCAAAGGAAAACAATGAAGATGGATAGTGAGTATGAAATGGAGGAAGAAACCCTTAGTAACAGTCCATGGAAGGCCTTAAGGAGCAAAGAAAGAGCATGATAAACTCAAGATCTTGGCTGAAGCATCATTGGCCCAGCAAAGAACCTAACAAGCATCACTCTTGCCAAATTTCAAGAAATTTGGAGCAATTTTTGTCATGTTTGAAATTTTTAATGTAAAAAGCAGGTTTCTCCAATAGGTGCGTAGCGCCACCAGCACTACGCTTTTTATGGGGGCCGCCATTTTCAAAAAAGTTTACATTTTTGGAATCAATATGAAAATTTATGCATGCTCAAAAACGGCTGAGAAATTTTGACAAGTTATGGACCTCCTAAAGGGCCAAAAACACTGGAAAAGTCCCCTCTCTACCACTTTTTTGCCACACAGGAAGCAGGCTTGGTAGATTTCATTTTTGGAGGGGAAAATGGACTCCAAATAAAAAAATTCAAGTTTTCCCAGAAATTAGACTCACCAAGCTTTCCAATGAGCTATTTTGCACCTGATTTGGACTTCGGGAAGCCTTCCAAAACTGGCCTGGACAAAGCACTACCCATGGGATCAGTGGCGCTGCGCATAGGAGAAATTTTTTCCAGTTTTGCTTGTTTGTTCAGAATTTCACCCAGTTTGTTGTTAGTTGACTTTTTATTCTCCCATTGTTAAATTAATGATGTAATATGATGTAACTTGATGTATTATCATGTAAAATATGATGAAAAGTGACTTGAGGAGGTAGATACATCAGTTAGAGTTGGTTTGAGGATGAATGAATCAGTTTCCATTGTTTTAGAGTTAAGCTGTTCCACTGCCTATTTTTCAATTCCTTGTTTAGATATTGTTGAAACAACTCCGTGACTCATGGATTCGAACCCTGATGGCTAGCATAGGTGGTTTGATGCCTATATCTTGTAATGCATTGAGCACTATTGTAAATCACTTCTGCAGTTTTGCAAGGAAATGAACCAAGGTTTTGCAACATTTTGTGGGATTCTTGTGGTAATGTGAATTAACATTGTTTTCTCCTCTGTTATTTAGTTTATCTTATGTGGATATGTGTCATCATATCTCCTTTTTTCATAACTAAATGAATCAAGAGTAAAGGGTGGAATCCATTGATGTTCAGTGCTCTGCCTTGGGGTTTGATTTAGTTCTAAATGATTTCTACTGTTTGAAGAGGATTCATGAATCTTGCATGCCCTCTCCAACTCCTCATTAGTCTTTAGAATCACCATCACATTCGTTTCAAAGTGCTAAAACACTTGCCTACCTCGCCCCACAGAAACCTCTGCAAATCTGTGTTGATTTCCTGGACCCAAAGCTGCATTCCTCATTTGATCCAGCAACCAGCCATTAAAATCAATCAAATTCCTCTGAGCATATACCTAACCTAAAATTAGTATTCATACAAGTTATATCAAGCCTTAATTGCTATATTTTCTTTGATATTGACAAGGAGAGAGCCCTCTATCGACGTGGTAGGGCTAGCTACCAGGTTAAGCGTGGTTTGATGTTACCCTAGACCTGCCTTTCTCAGCCTGAGGTAGATTTAGGCTATAACATAGTGGTGACCATACTCGGGAATGTAGTTTTATGTTCCTCAACAAAATGTAATCAAGTTCAGATCTGATTGTTGATGGTGAACAATGATCAGACACAACAAGGCTGAAATCATTCACCCAGTGACTCCAAATCATTTTCAAGATTAGATCCAAAGACAGGATGAACCTGACCAGGAAAAACATGAAAGGACAATATGGAAAGCTTAGGTATTCAAGTTGGAATTTCATCCAAGACATTATGTTCTTTGTTATAAATTATTTCTTCTCTTTTCTCGAGAATGTTAAGAAGGCTTTACAAAGTATATTGTATTTGAGAAAAGATCCTCGGCCTGCATTTGATTCCTTCCCTTTGAAGATTGTGAATACCAAATATTTGCATGCCTTTGAGCTTGATCAAGACCTTTCTTCTGAATTTTTTAATGACCATCTTTAAACTGATGAGCCTAAAGAGACCAAGACTGATTCTATACCTTCTTTATATACTCCTACACCTTGTAAAATTCTAGATGATACAAGCCTTTGATTTTACCTCCTATATCCCATACTTTTCCTAAAAATCATGACCTATATCTACCAAGATTTGATGGTGAACGCAACAACATCACTGCTGAGAGACATGTATTCAATTTTGAGTCTTTTCTTGATCTTTTTGAAGTTGATGAAGAAGATGTTAGTATTAGGCTTTTTGCTCTTTCTTTGCAAGGCAAAGTCAAGAGTTGGTTCAAAATCCTGTCTGATGCGAGCATCTCAGATTTCCAGCAGTTTGTCAAAGTTTTCCTCGACAAGAGGGTGGTCAAACAGAAGCCTTTCTTGATTATAGAAGATTATAACCAGTTGAAAAGACTGCCAGGGGAGACAGTACAACAATTTTCTGCCAGATTTAATCAAGTCTACTTTTCAATGCCGGTTAATATAAGACCTCCTCCTGGATCCGCTCCCTTGCACTACCCAGAAGCCTTTGATCTAGAAATGGAGTTTCAGCTGAGAGAAAGAAACCTTGCAACACTTGAAGAGATGCAGAATAGTGTAGTAGATGTAGAGGCTAATCTGCTGATCAGAAGGGCAAAGTTGAAGGAATAAGAGCTGAAGAACATAGATCTAGAGGAATCGACATCTTTAGAGGTAAAGCTTGACATTTTGGTAAGTTCAGTGGAAGAAATGATGCAGAAGATCACTACAAGGAATGACTATGATGTTCAAGATCATGGCTTGCTGATTGAAAAAGAACAAGTTGTTGATCCAAAACATCTTCTTTCTTATCCTAGTTGTCATAGATTTGATAATGATTGTTTTATAGATCATCTTGGAGAAGAGAGATCTGTTGATATGGCATGCATGCTTGATGATGTATTTTATACTGATGATTTGCCTTAGTTTGATGAATATGATGATGATTATGTTTCCAAACAAAAGCTAATCTTGTAGACAAATCAATAACTGGTTTGTGGAAGGAGGAAGTTCATTTTCAGCAGTTTGAGTACAGTGATCAGCTGTTGTATATCAGCTATGAAAGTGAGGAGGAAAGTGCAGCAAATTTTGAAGTAAGTGAAGGATCTTTGCCTTTTTGTTTTGCTTCGTTTCAGTTTATCAGAGACAACTTTCATGCAATTAGAAATCAACTGTCAGCAAGTCTTGATCTGGACCATATTGAGGGCAATGAAAACCTTGTTCAAGACTTCTCATATCCAGATTTGTAGCCCAGGAATGCCATTGAATGTCAGGTTGCAGATGAAGACTTGGAAGCTGGACCATATGATCAAATGATGCAAGATGATTCCATACCATTTTGTTTTGAATCATTTCAGTTTTTGAAGGGAAATTTGCAAAGTATATCTTCAAATGAGTAGCCTGTAGAAAATCATGCAATCTCATTAGAACCAATAGAAAATGGGTTGCAACAGTCTTTTCAAGTTTTTCACGATCCAGTAGTTGATGTGTTAGATGATGTCTACAATCAAAGTCCTTCTCCATTAGCAACTTGTGAGTTTGAAACGTGTACTGATACAAACTTGATCAGGCAACCGATTTCTTTGTCATTTTTAGTAGGAGTCTTGTAACAAAGCTCAGATGAAAGTTTGCATTCATGGTACGAGGAGAAGAAAAGTAATCCATTGGATGAGCTAAGTCCCAGTGTGCATGAATTTCAAGATCCTTATGCAGTGTTTTTGGAGTGAGATAGAGAAACCATATCATTTAATGGATCTGTTTACAAGTTTTCATGGGAGTTTCCTTTTAGTTGTTCTTTCTTGTTGTTCATAAGCAAGCACTTGTGGAGAATGCAAACAACAACCATAATGCTTACTTGGTTGCATTGGTTGTTTGATTTCACTTGATTAGGTGATGGATGGAACAGTTACAGTAGGTTTTATTGAATAAGCTCTATTTTGAGCATATTTTCCAGTTTGTCAGTTGTGTTTTAGTATTGAGTCAGTTTCAAGTCAGTTTGTGTCATCAAGTCGTTATTTTTTAGTCGTGCATTTCAGTTTGAGTTTTTGACTCCATTGCCCAATGGATAAGGCATTCGTATACTCTCTCAAAGATCTGCAGTTCTTGGCACCTCCAAGGAGCTACCATCCCCATTGGAGCCAATTTTAGTGTCAGTCTTTGAAACCTTCCTCCAGTGATCAAATATGCTCTCACAAAGCGGTCTCAGAGTGTCAAAGTCAAATTTTGTCATTTCAGTGAGTTTTCAAGTAAAATTTGGTCACTAGGTATTAGGTTTAGGGTTTGTGTTCACTCCTTCCAAATTTTTCGAAATGTTGGTCCATGTCACCATTCAGTTGAGTGCACAATCATTCAGAGAGTTGTCATCATCATTTCAGGTTTTAATGGGTCATTTTACACCTTGTTCGTGTTTCAGTTGTGCTTGGGTAAGGCTCATTTCCCTCTCCTAGGGTTTTGAAGGTAATTTATTTTGTATGGTCAAATCATCAACAAAGATTGCATCTTGATGCTCATAAAACTTCCCCTATCCTTAATGTACCTTATTAAACATTTCCCATCACTGATATCCCTCAAATTCCTCATTTTCCCACAAACCCTAGTTTCTTGCTACAATTTGACAATTTTCTAGGCTAGGCCTGTGTTTAGCCCTTTTGGACCCCTTTCCCTCACTCAATATTTGAAATTCAACTTTCCCCTGTTTCCTAACATCCCTCCCCACTTCCCAAAATTTATGAAATAATTTAGAAGCCCTTTATCCCCTTCATTTCCCTTTATTTCGACAAATCCCCTGTTCCACACATCGGGGCAGGTTTTACTCAAATGATGTTTCTGAGAAATAGAAGATGAATTTGACAAAAGTGAGAGAGGTTTTTGTCCATAACAGGCCAAGGAAGAAACAATCCTTCACTTTTTACACAGGTCTCATGGTTTTAGAGAAATGTCAAAAATATAGTTGCCTTAAGAGAGTTGCTGCACCTCTGGAGTGGCCTTGGGAAAATCAAGATTTCTCCTAGCCTGGTTGGCCAAATGACTTGCTTAATGAGTTAAATGATAACTAGACACAAATAGATTTCCAGTGAGCTATCATGAGCTCAATTTGGAGTTGAGAAAGACCTTCCAAAGTTGACTGCAATAGCACTCTGCATTTAGGTAGCCTCATTTTGCACATTTTGGTCAGTCTTGCGAGATTTGACTTTTTATAGGGCAAATGAACTCCAAATTGAAAAATTCAAGTTCCTTTAGAAAGTAGACTGAATAAGCTTTCCAACAAGCTATCACACACCCAATTTGGACATAGATAAGGCCTCCAAGAGTGTCTTTTAAGAAGCTCTACGAACCTGTCAGCTAGTGCTATGCACCTGGCATAGGTTTTACACTGAATTTTGTTCAGGCACTATGCATACAATGTGCGCAACACACCTGGGTGAGTGCACTATGCACCTAGAAGTTGGGCTACAAATTGTTTCAAATTTCACCATTTTGACTCAAAACTTCAATTTCTCCCTCTAAACAAGTAAGTACATGAATCCTATCTTGTGTGTTAGGGTTTGTTTACTAAGATTGGTGTTTTGTGTTCTTCAAACTGAAACCCTAGCTTCTAGGTGAAACCCTACTTTTCTTCATTGCACTAGTGGTTGTATACCCTATCCCCTTAATCCCATTCCCCTTAATCCCATTCTCCACATATAATTTCCCAAACTCTACACGCCCCAAACCCTACTCACATCATCAAACTCTACCCACTCTCCCTAAAACCCTACTCATCCCTAAACTCTGTTCATCATAAATTTTCACACACACTCTGCCCATTTCATTCCTTCACCTTATTTCCACACTATTATCCATAAAACATCCATATACAACCACATTTTTCAAAACCAAGGGAAAACAATGGAGATGGATAGTGAGTATGAAATGGAGGAAGAAACCCTTAGTGATAGTTCCATGGAAGGCCTTAAGGAGCAAAGAAAGAGCATGATAAACTAAAGATCTTGGATGAAGCATCATTGGCCCAGCAAAGCACCTAACAAGGATCACTCATGCCAAATTTCAAGAAATTTCAAGCAATTTTTGTCATGTTTGAAATTTTTAATGTAAAAAGCAGGTTTTTCCAATAGGTGCATAGCGCCACCGGCGCTACACTTTTGATGGGGGCCGCCATTTGCAAAAAATCTTACATTTTTGGAATAATCATGAAAATTTATGTATGCTCAAAAGTGGCTGAGAAATTTTAACAAGTTCTGGACCTCCAAAAGGGCCAAAAACACCCAAAATGTGCCCTCTCTGCCACTTCTTTGCCACACAGGAAGCAGTCTTGGGAGATTTCATTTTTGGAGGGGTAAATGGACTCAAAATATAAAAATTCAAGTTGTCCTAGAAAGTAGACTCACCAATATTTCCAATGAGCTATTCTGCACCTGATTTGGATTTCGGGAAGCCTTCCAAAACTGGCCTGGAAAAAGTGATACGCATATGATCAGTGGCGCTGCGCATAGGAGAAAAATTTGCCAGTTTTCCCTGTTTGTTCATAATTTCGCCCAATTTGTTGTCAGTTGACTTTTTCTTCTCCCATTGGTAAATTAATGATGTAATATGATGTAACTTGATGTACTATGATGTAAAATATGATGAAAAGTGACTTGAGGAGGTAGATACATTAGTTAGAGTTGGTTTGAGGATGAATGAATAAGTTTCCATTGTTTTAGAGCCAAGCTATTCCACTGCCTATTTTTCAGTTCCTAGTTTAGATCTTGTTGAAACAGTTCCTTGATTCATGGATTTGACCCCTGATGGCTAGCATAGGTGGTTTGATACCTATATCTTGTACTTTCTTACTCATTTGTCAAGGTTGGACTTTTGTGGATGCACTGACCACTATTATAAATCACTTCTGCAGTTTGGCAAGGAAATGAACCAGGGTTTTGTAGGATTTTGTGGGATTCTTGTGGTAATGTGAATTAACATTGTTTTCTCCTCTGTTATTTAGTTTATCTTATGTGGATATGTGCCATCATCTCTCTTTTTTTATGTAACTAAATGAATCAGGAGTAAAGGGTGGAATCCATTATGTTCAGTGCTCTACCTCGGGGTTTGATTTAGTTTTAAATGTTTTCTGCTGTTTGAAGAGGACTCATGAATTTTGCATGCCCTCTCCAACTCCTCACCAGTCTTTAGACTCACCATCACATTCATTTCAAAGTGCTAAAACACTTGCCTACCTCGCCCCACAGAAACCTCTCCAAATCTGTGTTGATTTCCCAGACCCAAAGCTGCCTTCCTCATCTGATCGAGCAACCAACCATTAAACTCAATAAAATTCCTCTGAGCATATACCTAGCTTAAAATTAGTATTCATACTATTCATATCAAAGCTTGCTATATTTTCTTTGAGATTGACAAGGAGAGAGCCCTCTCCCGACCTGGTAGGGCTAGTTACGAGGTTAAGCATGGTTTGATGTTACCCTAGACATGCCTTTCTTAGCCTGAGGTAGATTTAGGCTATAACATAGTGGCGACCATACTGGGGAATGTAGTTTTATGTTCCTCAACAAAATGTAATCAAGTTCAGATCTAATTGTTGATGGTGAACAACGATCAGACACAGCAAGGCTGAAATCATTCACCCGACGACTCCAAATCATTTTCAAAATCAGATCCAAAGACTCCACTGGAGGATGAACCTAACCAGCAAAAACATGAAAGGACAATATGGAAAGCTCAAGTATTCAAGTTGGAATTTCATCCAAGACATTATGTTCTTTGTTATAAATTATTTCTTCTCTTTTCCCGAGAATGTCAAGAAGGCTTTGCAAAGTATATTGTATTTGAGAAAAGATCCTCAACCTGCATTTGATTCCTTCCCTTTGAAGATTACGAATACCAAAGATTTGCATGCCTTTGAGCTTGATCAAGACCTTTCTTCTTAATTTTGTGATGACCATCTTCAAACTGATGAGCCTAAAGAGACCAAGACTGATTCTATACCTTATGTATATACTCCTACACCTTGTAAAATTCCAGATCAATACAAGCCTTTGATTTTACCTCCTATATCCCATACTTTCCCTAAAAATCATGACCTATATCTACCAAGATTTGATGGTGAACGCGACAACATCACTGCTGAGAGATATGTATTGAATTTTGAGTCTTTTCTTGATCTTTTTGAAGTTGATGAAGAAGATGTTAGTATTAGGCTTTTTTCTCTTTCTTTGCAAGGCAAAGTTAAGAGTTGGTTCAAAACCCTGGTTGATGCGAGCATCTTAGATTTCCAGCAGTTCGTCAAAGTTTTCCTCGACAGGTGGGTGGTCAGATAGAACCCTTTCTTGATTATAGAAGAGTATAACGAGTTGAAAAGACTGCCAAGGGAGACAGTACAATAGTTTTCTGCCAGACTTAATCAAGTCTACTTTTCGATGCCGGTTAATATAAGACCTCCTCCTGGATCCGCTCTCTTGCACTACCCGGAAGCCTTTGATCCGGAAATGGAGTTTCAGCTGAGAGAAAGAAACCTTGCAACAATTGAAGAGATGTACAACAATGTAGTAGATGTAGAGGCTAATCTGCTGATCAGAAGGGCAAAGTTGAAGGAAGAAGAGCTGAAGAACATAGATCTAGAGGAATCGACATCTTTAGAGGTAAAGCTTGACATTTTGGTAAGTGCAGTGGAAGAAATGATGCAGAAGATCACTACAAGGAATGACTATGATGTTCAAGATCACGGCTCACTGATTGAAGAAGAACAAGTTGCTGATCCAAAACATCTTCTTTCATATCCCAGTTGTCATAGATCTGATAATGATTGTTTTATAGATTCTCTTGGAGAAGAGAGATCTGTTGATATGGCATGCATGCTTGATGATGTATTTTATACTGATGATTTGCCTTAGTTTGATCAATATGATGATGATTATGTTCTCCAAGGAGAAGATAATCTTGTAGACAAATCAACAACTGGTTTGTGGAAGGACGAAGTTCATTTTCAGCAGTTCGAGTACAGTGATCAGCGGTTGTATATCAGCTATGAAAGTGAGGAGGAAAGTGGAGCAAATTTTGAAGTAAGTGAAGGATCTTTGCCTTTTTTTTTCTTCGTTTCAGTTTATCAGAGACAACTTTCATGCAATCAGAAATCAACTGTCAGCAAGTCTTGATCTGGACCATCTTGAGGGCAATGAAAACCTTGTTCAAGACTTCTCATATCTAGATTTGTAGCCCCCAAATGCCATTGAATTTCACGTTATAGATGAAGACTTGGAAGCTGGACCATATGATCAAATGACGCAAGATGATTCCGTACCATTTTGTTTTGAATCATTTCAGTTTTTGAAGGGAAATTTGCATAGTATATCTTCAAATGAGCAGCCTGTAGAAAATCATGCAACCTCATTAGAACCAATAGAAAATGGGTTGCAACAATATTTTCAAGTTTTTCACGATCCAGTAGCTGATGTGGTAGATGATGTCTGCAGTCAAAGTCCTTCTCCATTAGGAACCTGTGAGCTTGAAACGTGCACTGATACAAACTTGATCCAACAGCCAGTTTCTTTGTCATTTTCAGCAGGATTCCCATCACAAATCTCAGTTGAAAGTTTGCATTCATGGTACGAGGAGAAGAAAAGTAATCCATTGGATAAGCTAAGTCCCAGTGTGCATGAATTTCAAGATCCTTATGCAATGTTTTTGGAGTGAGATAGAGAAAATATCATTCAACGGATCTGGTTACAAGTTTTCATGGGAGTTGCCTTTTAGTAGTTCTTTCTTGTTGTTCATAAGCAAGCACTTGTGGCGAATGCAAACAACAGCCAGAATGCTTGCTTGGTTGCATTGGTTGTTTCATTTCACTTGAGGAGGTGATGAAAGGAACAGTTAGAGTAGGTTTTATTGAATAAGCTCTATTTTGAGCATATTTTCCAGTTTGTCAGTTGTGTTTTAGTATTGATTCAGTTTCAAGTCAGTTTGTGTCATCAAGTCATTAGTTTTCAGTCATGCATTTCAGTTTGAGTTTTTGACTCCATTGCCCAATGGATAAGGCATTGGTCTACTCTCCCAAAGATCTACTGTTCTTGGCACCTCCAAGGAGCTACCATCCCCATTGGAGCCAATCTTAGTGTTAGTATTTACAGCCTTCCTCCAATGATCAAATATTCTCTTACAAAGTGGTCTCAGAATGTCAAAGTCAAATTTTGTCATTTCAGTGAGTTTTCAAGTAAAATTTGGTCACTAGATATTAGGTCTAGGGTTTGTGTTCACTCCTTCCAAAGTTTTCAAAATGTCGGTCCATGTCACCATTCAGCTGAGTGTACCATCATTCAGAGAGTTGTCATCATCATTTCAGGTTCCAATGGGTCATTTTACACCTTGTTCGTGTTTCAGTTGTGCTTGTGTAAGGCTCATTTCTCTCTCCTAGGGTTTTGAAGTTAATTTCTCTTGTATGGTCAAATCATCAACAAAGCTTGCATCCTGATGCTCATACACCTTCCCCTATCCTTAATGTACCTTATTAAACATTTCCCATCACCGATATCCCTCAAATTCCTCATTTTCCCACAAACCCTAGTTTCTTGCTACAATTTGACAATTTTCTAGGCTAGGCCTGTGTTTAACCCTTTTGGTCCCCTTCCCCTCACTCAATCTCTGAAATTCCACTTTCCCATGTTTCCTAACATCCCTTCCTACTTCCCAAAATTTCCTAAAGAATTTAGAAGCCCCTTATCCCCTTCATTTCCCTTTATTTCGACAAATCCCCTGTTCCACACATCGGGGTAGGTTTTACTCAAATGATGTTTCTGAGAAATAGAAGATAAATTTGACAAAAGTGAGAGAGGTTTTTGTCCATAACAGGCCAAGGAAGAAAAAATTCCTTCACTTTTTACACAGGTATCATGGTTTTAGAGAAATGTCAAAAATATAGTTGCCTCAGGAGAGTTGCTACACCTCTAGAGTGGCCTTCGTAAAATCAAGATTTCGCCTAGCCTGGTTGGCCAAATGATTTGCTTGATGAGTTAAATGTTAACTAGACACAAATATATTTCTAATGAGCTATCACGAGCTCAATTTGGAGTTGAGGAAGACCTTCAAAAGGTGAATTCAACAACACTCTGCATTTAGGCAGCCTCATTTTGCACATTTTGATCAGTCTTGGGAGATTTGACTTTTGATAGGTCGAATGAAATCCAAATTAAAACATTCAAGTTGTGTTAGAAAGTAGATTGCATAAGCTTTCCAAGAGCTATCGCACACCCAATTTGGACACAGGGAAGGCCTCCAAACGTGTCCTGCAAAAAGTGCTATGCACTTGTCAGCTGGCACTATGCACTTGGCGCAGGTTTTACACTGAGTTTTGTTCGGGCGCTACGCATACAAAGTGCGCTACACACTTGGGTGAGTGCACTACGCACCTGGAAATTGGGCTACAAATTGTTGCAAATTTCACCATTTTGACTCAAAACTTCAATTTCTCCCTCTAAACAAGTAAGTACATGAATCCTATCTTGTGTGTTAGGGTTTGTTTACTAAGATTGGTGTTTTGTGTTCTTCAAACTGAAACCCTAGCTTCCAGGGTGAAACCCTACTTTTCTTCATTGCACTAGTGGTTGTATACCCTATCCCCTTAATCCCATTCCCCTCATACATTTTCCCCTTAATCCCATTCCCCTCATACATTTTCCCCTTAATCCCATTCTCCACATATAATTTCCCAAACTCTACACTCCCCAAACCCTACTCACATCATCAAACTCTATCCACTCTCCCTAAAACCCTACTTATCCCTAAACTCTGTTCATCATACGCTTTAAAACACACTCTGCCCATTTCATTCCTTCACATTATTTCCACAGTATTATCCATAAAACATCCATATACAACCACATTTTTCAAAACCAAGGGAAAACAATGGAGATGGACAATGAGTATGAAATGGAGGAAGAAACCCTTAGTGACAGTTCCATGGAAGGCCTTAAGGAGAAAAGAAAGAGCATGATAAACTCAATATCTTAGCTGAAGCATCATTGGCCAAGAAAAACACCTAACAAGGATCACTCATGCCAAATTTCAAGAAATTTGGAGCAATTTGTGTCATGTTTGAAATTTTTAATGTAAAAAGCAAGTTTTTCCAATATGTGCGTAGCGCCACCAGCGCTACGCTTTTGATGGGGGCCGCCATTTACAAAAAAGTTTAAATTTTTGGAATCAGCATGAAAATTTATGCATGCTCAGAAATGGCTGAGAAATTTTGACAAGTTTTGGACCTCCAAAAGGCCAAAAACACCCAAAAAGTGCCCTCTTTGCCACTTTTTTGCCACACAGGAAGCAGCCTTGGTAGATTTCATTTTTGGAGGGGCAAATGGACTCCAAATCAAAAAATTCAAGTTGTCACATAAAGTAGACTCACCAAGCTTTCCAATGTGCTATTATGCACCTGATTGTGACTTCGGGAAGCTTTCCAAAACTGGCCTAGAAAAAGTGCTACGCATAGGATCAGTGGTCTACGTATAGGAGAAAAATTTGCCAATTTTGTCTGTTTGTTCAGAATTTCTCCCAGTTTGCTGTCAGTTGACTTTTTCTTCTCCCATTCGTAAATTAATGATGTAATATGATGTAACTTGATGTATTATGATGTGAAATATATAAAAAGCGACTTGAGGAAGTAGATACATCAGTTAGAGTTGGTTTTAGGGTGAATGAATCAGTTTCCACTGTTTTAGAGGCAAGCTGTTCCACTACCTATTTTTCAGTTCCTAGTTTAGATCTTGTTGAAACAGCTCCTTGACTTATGGATTCGACCCCTGATGGCTAGGATAGGTGGTTTGATGCCTATATCTTGTACTTTCTTAGTCATTTGTCAATGTTGGACTCTTGTGGATGCATTGAGCACTATTGTAAATCACTTCTGCAGTTTGGCAAGGAAATGAACCAGGGTTTTGCAGCATTTTGTGGGATTCTTGTGGTAATGTGAATTAACATTGTTTTCTCCTCTGTTATTTAGTTTATCTTATGTGGATATGTGCCATCATCTCTCTTTTTCTACATAACTAAATGAATCAAGAGTAAAGGGTGGAATCCATTGATGTTTAGTGCTCTACCTTGGGGTTTGATTTAGTTCTAAATGTTTTCTGTTGTTTGAAGAGGACTCATGAATCTTGCATGCCATCTCCAACTCCTCACCAGTATTTAGACTCACCATCACATTCATTTCAAAGTGCTAAAACACTTTTCTACCTCGCCCCACAGAAACCTCTGCAAATCTGTGTTGATTTCCCAGACCCAAAGCTGCCTTCCTCATCTGATCCAACAACGAACCATTAAAATCAATCAAATTCCTTTGAGCATATACCTAGCCTAAAATTAGTATTCATACCAGTCATATCAAGCCTTGCTATATTTTCTTTGAGTTTGACAAGGAGAGAGCCCTCTCCCGACTTGGTAGGGCTAGCTACCAGGTTAAGCATGGTTTGATGTTACCCTAGACCTGCCTTTCTCAGCCTGAGGTAGATTTTGGCTATAACACCCTCAACTCAAATTAATTGGGCCAAATAAGTCAAATTAACTTAGTTAACTATTACAAGTTGTCATGATATGTGGAATTACAATTTAATTCCTAGTTTAATTCAAGGACAAAATTAGATTAGGATTTTCTTGTTGCATTTTCAACACTCCCTCTCAACAAGAAAGGGATTATATGCTACCCCGATCTTGCCTCTCTGAAACACAAATTTTAATATTGACAATGCCTTTGTAAAAATATCTGCATTCTTCTACTTTGTCGGAATGTACTCCAATAACATGATTCTCCTCTGCACACAATATCGTAGATAGTGATACCAAATGTCTATATGCTTGGAACGATCATGAAAAAATGAATTCTTAGAGAGTTTGATACAACTATAATTGTCACAGTAAATCACTGTAGGATACATCTGCTAAAAAAATAACCCAACAAGGATCTTCCTCATCCAGATAGCCTCAGAATATGTTTGGCTAACAACCATGTACTATGCTTCTACCAAACTGAGTTCAACTGATCTCTACTTCCTACTATACCAAGAAAATGTTGCTGACCCAATACTGAAGATTACCCCTAATGTTCTCTTTCTTTCGGATGGAATCCATACCCCATCTGCATCTGTGGGGCTTTGAAGCTTCATTCCATTTGTTTGCCTATACTAAAGACCAAACTGAGTGGTGCCTTTGAGGTATCTCAACACATGTTTAGCTACCTTCTAATAGAGTTTGGTTGGATTAACCATGGATTGAATAAGCTGGTTAACTACAAAACACATGTCTGGTCATGTGTTCAACAAATACATAAGTGAACTCATAAGTTGTCTATAAATAGTAGTCTCCACTGCTTCACCTAAATTTGCATCTTCCTTCCTCCATTTACCTGCTAGAGGAGTCTCCATGGGTTTGTTGATCTCCATGTGGAACTTATTAAGTATATCATTGACATACTTGCCCTGAGAGACAAATAGTTCCTCATCTCCTTACCATACTTCCATACCAATAAAGTAATGCATGAGCCCCAGGTCCTTCACCTCAAATTCTCTTTCAAGATCCTCTTTGAAAGATTTTATCAACTTCTCATCACCTGTTAAAATCAAATCATCGACATATAATACTATAATCAACAATTTACCTTCAACCATAATGTGGTAAAGGTTTGCATCTACTTCACTTTTGGTGAATCCCAACTTGATGAAATAGTTGTCAATTCTGGTGTACCAAGCACGAGATGCTTGTTTTAGTCCATACAATGCTCGATTGAGTCTGCACACATGAGACTCTATGTTGAAGGTCTCAAATCCTTCCGAATGCTCAATATACACCTCTTCCTCAATCATACCATTGAGGAATGTTGTCTTCACATCCATCTGATGTATCTTCCATCCCATCTGCATTGACAGTGCTAGAATATATGTGATTGAAGAGTATCAAGGTCTCATTGTAATCAATTTCCTCCACTTGAGAGAACCCTCTGGCCACAAATATGGCCCTGTATTTCTCCACACTCCCATATGTTGCTTGCTTTACCCCTTAAATCCATATATAACTCACCACTGACTTGTTTTTTTGTCTTGGGACCACTTCCCAAACACTATTTCTAATAATGGAGTCATACTCCTCAACCATGGCATCAACCCATATTGGTTGTTGCATTACTTCCTCAGATGAGGATGGCTCAACCTCTACACTCTCGCTCATCAGAGCCATGTATCTGATGTACCGATTTGGTGACCTCCTCTACCTGTGTTGTGATGTTGGTGATCCCACATTCTATCTAGGTTCATGCATCAATCTGTCAACCTCTATGGTGCACCTCCTTCCATCTCTGGACGTCTTTGCATGAGTGGGTGCTTCCATTCTCTACTCCTCTGCATTTGGATACTCCACATCATCCTGAGGTTCCTCGTTTGTAGCTAAAAGCTCCTCATCTACATGTAACTGAAGATCCCTATCAAGGGAACATCTCATAGCCTTCTCTGCATCAAACTTCACATATCTACGAACCACTGTCATCCTATTGGATGGAAGGTACACCAGATAGTTGTGAGGTGTATCAGTGTACCCCACAAATATGCCCAAATCAGCTATTGGCTCTAGATTTTTCTTTGCGTCCTTGGAAACATGATAGTAGACTGATGAACCAAAGATCCTAAAGTGTGCCACATCTGGTTTCTTACTTGAAAATGCTTCTTCTGGTGTACTCATCCCGAGAATTCGATGAGGGATTATGTTATGCAAATAAATAGTTGCGTTGCATGCTTTAGCCCACAAGTGAAACTACCACAATACTTATGTTATTCCTTTCAGCCACCCCATTCTAATGCAGGTTATGAGGTGATGTTAACTCTCGCTGAATGCCTTTTGGTGCACAAAATTTCTTGAATTCATTCGACACATATTCTCCACCGTTATCACTTCTAAGAGTTTTAACTTTCCTACTAGTATGTTTCTCGACAAGTGCTTTAAATTCACAAAATTTAGTGAATGGATAATCTTTCTTCTGCATGAATAAAATCCATCACTTACGAGAAAAATCATCAACAAATATCACATAATACTTGTGCTTGGCCATGGATGTTGTTGAGAATCCACACACATTTGAGTGAACTCTATCAAGGATTGCTTGCACTCGACTATCTTTATCATGAAAGGAAGTTTTGATGTACTTCCCCAATGTACATCCTTTGCATGTGTGTCTTTGCTCTAGTGCACTCTTAGGGAGTCTTGTAGAAATTTGTTGAATGATCTTCAAAGCTCTGTTGTGCAAGTGACCCAATATTCTATGCCACAACTCACCGATGTCTCAGCTCTGCACCTTCTCTACTTTTGTGCTCAAAGAAACACATTATTCTACATCTAATATGTAGGGGTTATTCACCCGAACCCCGATCTGCTTTACTTGTCCTGAGGCTATGTGATGAAGGAAATCCTTTCCCTTGCTAAATACCAAATCATAGCCATAGTCCTCCAACATGGTAACTGAAACCAAATTATTCTTCAAACCTAGAACATACATGACATCTTTTAATGTGAGAGGAGAACCAGACTCCCTTTGAAATGTAACAATATTGATGTCAGTCGCGTTGTACCTCCCATAATCTCCCATCTCAATGTGCATCTGGAGGTCCTTCTCCTTCATGTCACTGAAGAACCCTTCGTTTCCAGTCATATGGAATGAGACTCCATTATCTAGGTGCCGCACACTACCAATCACTGATATCACCATGCAAGCGATGAGGGTGAAATTCAACTCGAATTGTGAAGCAAGAGCTTCACCTTTAGCTCCTCCTAAGGGCTTCTTACCGGCCTTCTTGTGCGAACACTTTGTGGCATAGTGTCCCAACTCATGACAACCAAAACATTTAATCTTCGACATGCCCTTCTTCTTGCCGCCCTGACTAGAATCTGATTTGGAATGGGATGAATTCCGCTTCCCTTTCTTTGCCTTTTGAGATAAGGCACAATTATCCTCATCAGCATGCTTGGATGAGGATCCATCTCTAGTGTTCCGTTGAATCTCTTCTTGTACCGTGTCAAACCATAATCACTCCCACTCAGGTAGCTTCTCCCTCCTATTAACTGAGTCTTGGTAGTTGTGCCATCTCTTAGGAAGGCCCAAAAGTGCTAGGGTCACCAGATCGTCTTCAAAAACTATAACACTGAAACTTCCAAGCTCATCTCGAAATTGGGTGAACTTGGTCAAGTACTTCAGTATTGTGTCGCCCTTCTCCATCTTGATTTTTTTGAGCTTGTCCTTCAGTGTCATCTTCCTGTGGTCAACGTTGTTTTGAAACAGGTTTGTCAAGGCCTTCCACATTGCAAATGGAGTTTCCTTACCATGGAGGTTCAAGACAATATGATATCGAACTCCTTCTAGGATAATCCTTCTCGCCTTTGCCACACATTTTCTCCACTCTGCCAGATCTTGAGCATCAACTGGCTTAGGAATATCTTTGTCTATGAATTCCTTAAGCTCGTTGTCTTCCAAAACTGCCTCCATCATGTCCTTCCAAGCAATATAGTTCAAGCTACCCTCAAGCGCATATTCAATTCTCAATCCGTAGATGACATCCTACTGGCTCTGAAGTATGATACTGCAAATTCAATTTCTCCTGCAAAATACAAACTTGTATTCTCCTATTCTATAGTGATTTCAAATTTGATACCATGTAGAAATTCCTTGTAGATTCAAACTGCAGATTGTAATATGTTAAAACAATTGAATTGAATCTACTCTACTCATAAGCATAATCAATAAATGATCGATGAAATCATGAAGCATAAAAGAGAAAGAATTCAATCACACATAACACAATGATTTTTCTGGTGAAATTCATAGCTAAAAACCCTTGCTATATGTATATTTAATTAACCAGAAAATATGAGAAGATTACAATGCTTTCTCAAGCCTGAGCAACCTCTACACTATCTCTATCTATCTCACTACTTCCCAAACAACCTCAAGCCAATACTTAGCTAATTCTGCTACTTGCCAAGCTCATGTTTCCTTACGAAGCTTCCTAGGGAATTAGCCCATATTTAATTAGGAAATTCCACAAATATGAATTGCGCAATCCTGATAAGCCTTCCTCTAATTGCATGCACCACCTATACAATTCAGATGATTATACAACTGATAATACACTGTCCTTGAACTCCAATCTCAACTGGGTTTTTCTTTGATATGACATGCATGAGTTAATTATGAGTGAATCTTCAGTTTACTGGTTGATCAGTGCTGGTTACACCCCACTACTGGACCTCCCACTAATTCCTCCATAAGGTGGAACTAGTTTAACTGACTTTAACTCAGTTAAAATAAATTAAATAATTACAAATCAAAATAAACTCAACCAGGGTTCCTAAAAAGTAGAAGACACTCTACATGACTCAATTTAGACCCTCAACTCGAATTAATTGAGCCAACTAAGTCAAATTAACTTAGTTAACTATTACAAGTTGTCATGAGATGTGGAATTACAATTTAATTCCTAATTTAATTCATGGACAAAATTAAATTAAGATTTTATTATTGCATTTTGCACAACAACTTCGTGGGATCTTGACATATTATGAGATGAAAAAGGGAATACATCATAAATTAGACAAGTTTCCACCATACCCACTCACAAATGAAAATAAAAGGAAGAATCTAAAGCTACAAGCTACATTTCAGATGAGGAAGAAGCGAAATTTGTGAAAAAGTTGCAAGTGGGAACTGGTAAATTCAAAGGTAAGCTTCCCTTTAAATTTTTTTCTTATGTAAGATATTTTGTCTCTGGTCTATGAAACCAGAGATTCAGGGTTCGATCCCCAGTGGAGTCGCCAATTTTGTTGATGTGAAATAATCCTTAAGGCTAACGGTTGAAAGCCCCAACAGAGCGGAATAGATCAATCAACAAAGAACACTCAATCAAGCATTCCAAACACTCAAATTATTAAAGTGGGATTTAAGAACGTACCCAAGGGTCCTACGTCTGAAGATGTTCCCATTGGGTCCAAATCCTTTGCTTCCTCCAAGATGTGTAGACTTGCAAATCAATCACAAATGCATAGATAAAATATATAATTCAAAGTACATTCATAAGAATATGTTATATCATCAAAAATAACAATTTATACTATCATTCATAAGATGAAAACATATATCAGGAACAATACATGAGCTTATTTATTAATGAATAATAGTAAGTATAGGATAGATACAACTTGATCCAGGCCAAAGGCACTAATGAAGCCTTCTTCCGGATCTGTCCAGCTCAAGCCATGACGACAACCTCTCTAATAGATGCAAAGAGATGCTAGATAAGGAGATTGATCATCTTTGCAAAGGAAACCAGGGTTTCCTAGAGACTAGGAGGGCATGAGGCATAGGAAAAGTAGATTTGATTTAGGGGAAATGAAGTATAATACTGATATCTCTTTTCTTCAATAAATTAGGCCTACCCAAGGGGTGTATATATACCACCTCAAATTTAATTAATTAATTAATTAATTTTTATTTTTTATTTTTTATTTTATTTTATTTTATTTTATTTATTTTTATTTGTATTATTTGTATTTATTTTTTATTTTTTATTTATTTTTATTTTTATTTTTTTTTAATTTAATTTTTATTTATTTTAATTTTAATTTATTTATGTATTTATTTATTATTTTATTTATTTTTATTTTAATTTTTATTTTATTATATATATATATATATATTTTCGCAGAAAAATCGAACCATCTATTGATATAAGAAGGTTACATAGCATAATGCAAAGCATTTTCGTTTCCCTTCTTTCAGAGAAACCAAAAGCAACGGTTTGTGGAGATTTCCAGATATTCCTCCAAACAGCCCTGTCAAAACCATTCTTTAGGACAACTAGATAAGTTGTGGCTTCCCCAACCCCCGGCTTCCTAGTAGGAAAACAGCCGCAACAGGGTGAGGGACAAACCACCATGTCAAAAAACCAGATAGT
>APFE031309069.1:15575-25575 GCA_000404065.3 Pinus taeda | reverse complement strand
GATTGTATAAAACAAGAAATAGGAAGGTACTTCATGATATACTGGACATTATACCACCTAAATGACATCTTCAAATCCTACCAATTTGGTAAGAAAACAAGAGTTCAATTTAAGGTTAAAGAATGCACTTCGGGTAAGCCTCTTGAACTAGTTCATACATATTTATGTGGACCTATGAGAAAGAAATCTCCTCGTGGTGAGAAATACTTCATCTTACTAATTGATGAATTTATAAGGATGCGTTGGGTTAGTTTTTTGAAGTTTAAGGATGAGGCATTTGAAAAATTTAAAACAATTAAGGTTGTGGTGGAAAATGAATTATATTTTTAAAACAATTTTCTTAGATCATATAGAGGAGAGAGTTTATTTCAGATGAAATTTTCAATTTTCGTGAGCAACACGACATCAAAAGACAATTCTCCATTGTAAAAAATCCTTAACAAAATGGAGTAGCAGAAATAATGAACAAGAACGTTCAATAGATGGCACGTGCAATTGCTGATGTTTTTGGAGTACCACATAGCTTTTGGGGAGAAGCAATACTAACAACTGTTGATATCCTCAACAAGGCTCACGTTTGAGCCAACAATGAAAAAAATCCTCATGAACTCTAGCATGGCAAACCCACATCTATTAAATACTTTAAAATCTTTGGAAGTAAATGTTTTATAAAGAGAAATGGTGATAAGCTATGAAAGTTTGAACCTAGAGTTAATGAAGGATTCCTTCTAGATTAGTCCTTTAGAAGTAAAGGGTACAAATGCTATAATAAAAGGCTTCAGAAAATTATTGAAAACATAGTTGTTGTTGCTGATGAAGAATCTACAAGTATCAAAAGAGAAATCCAAACTAATGATGAACAAATTCCCACTATGATACAAGAAGTAATAGGTGAAGAAGAAGGAGATGCACTAAATAGAAGTGTAAGTATGCTAGAAAATACTCCATCAAGGTATCTACAAAAGAATAATCCCGCATGCCAAATTTTCGGAGATAAATAGGTTGGAATACAAACCATAAGAAAATTTGTTGGATCATCTTGTGACCTAGCCTTATTGTCCACTATTGAACCTTAAAATGTAAATTAAGCGAGCAAAGATGGGTTGATCTAAGTGGATATTGGTTTCCACCCACCTATTCCACTTGGACCCCCACTGTTACTTTTCAATTTCCTTAATTTTAGTACAACTTACTATCTTTAGCAGTTTTTTTGTGTCCTAAACTTCCAGAGTAGTTTTAAGGGACTAAAAGATGTTTTTTTTTTTTTTTTTTTTTTTTTTTTTTTTTTTTGTGGAAAATAGAGAGACTAGAAAAGTGCCAAACCACTTTTTTAGTTTGTTTTTGGTGTCCTCTTAGAGATATTTGAAATGAGGTATTATGATAGTCAAACAAAGAATGTATGCTAAAGTTACGACCCTAGGAAGTTGATGTTCCAACTAACCCCAACGGAGCCCACAAGCTTTTGGCGCTTCATCTCCTAGGGTTAAGTTTTTAGATGTTTAGGGTTTCCCATTGTTTCTCAATGAGAAAAAGGCCACCGAGCCTCATTATAACATAGTTCAGAGGAATGTAGCCGCCACATATCTTCTAAGAGATAAACTACCATAACCCGTGCTGTTTTATTTCCACTCTACTTGTAAGCATCTTTTAGTTCTTTGATATTAATGAAATGAAGATTTATTTTTGTTGCATCTTTGTGTTTATGTTTATATTTGTATTTTGTTACGTTCTTGCATAAGTTTGGATCAATGGTATCAAAGTCGTCATCTCTTTCTTTGTTTTTCTTTGCATGTCCCCAATGAATCAGGGTATAAGGAATTAGGGATCAAACTTATTGAACCTTTGCAAGACTAGCCCCGTAAACCCTAATGACCTCCCATGGTGGAAGAAAAGAAAGACGAGGGAGCAAGAGATCCTTCAAAATATTTCTTGAGGAATTTCTCAAGTGACAAAGGAATGCGATGATGGATAACTTTGCCTAGATCCTTCAGCAGCTACCCACATGCGACGCATCTTCATCCAACAACCACTCTAGAGGCACCACTCCTTTTAAGGTATAAGTAAACTTTGACATTCCCACATTTTAAGGAGATAGATACATGCATCATAAATAGATGGTTAAATCTGTTAGAAGGATATTTTTCATTTCATGGATTTTCCAATCGGGAAAATATTACTTTTTCACTCCTCAAAGCCACCCCCATGTCAAGGATTGGTGGGAAACATGTTGAGAACAAAAGGATCAATGGGAACCATCACTATTTTCAGCCGCACCCACACAAAATTCTTTCTGATATGCCATCAAGGAACAATATTACCCTATCGGGAGCTATGAATATAAATATATAAAATGGACCATGCTGCAGCATGGGAGGGACCAAGATGTGTCAGAGTTCACAAATATTTTTCATACCCTTTGCACAAAGTTGGGTATCAAGGATTCTAAGTGGTATTTGGTACTCAAGTACCGTGACTGTCTACACAAGTACATCTAGGATGGGATGGAGTTCCTGGACATATCCTCACCTAGCACCACCTATCGATACGTTGTCAAGGTCAAGTAGAAATTTAACATAAGAAGCGAGACTTTGGATCTGTGAATTTGAAGTAAGGGGAATGCACCCCCAAACCACAAAACGAAGGACAAAGCCAAGGCAAGGTGACTTCGGACAACCCATTGAAGAAAAAAGAAAAGAAAAAGACCATAAAGACAAATAAGGACACATGGAAATGGTGTGAGTTCCATAAGAGCCCTACTCACAACACAAGTGAGTGTCGAGCCAAGCAACCATTGGTGGCCAAGCGAAAGGCTTCTGAATCAGATGCATGTTCTAACTATGAGTCTAAAACAGAGAAGGGGAATGACAAAGGGAAGCAGACTATTGATGTGGAGCCCAATGCCACTGTTGCCACCACCAAGATCCATAAGTTTGAGCCCAAAGATTCAAAGGAGGGGGAATGAATCTTCCTCTCACATACATGGGTGAAGGGTTCTCCGCTACAATTCATTGTCGACAACAGATGCCAAAATAACCTCATTTTAGCAGAGGCCATGAAGCAGTTAGGCCTACTGACCACACCACACCTACAGCCGTACACCATCGGGTGGATTCATAAAGGACAAGATCTCCACACCAGCCAACAGTGTTGCCTTCCCTACAACATCAAGCCCTTCACAGATGAGGTACTGTGTGATGTTTCTCCTCTTGAAGTTTGTGATGTATTATTAGGTCAACCATACTTGTGGAGGCGTCATGCTGTGTATTAGTCTAGGCCTCACATTGTTATTATTTCTTTGGGAAATAAGTTATACATGATACAAGAGGTAGCACTGCCTATCGCCATCTCTTTGATCTCTATGAAGAAATGCAGTAAGATCATTTCCCAGACTGACAAAATTGTCTTCCTTATGATTTTCCCTCAGGGCAAGAAGAATATTGTGCCCACATCCATAGCCTCGATACAAGGCTCCTCCGCATGACAGGAACAGATGGACAAGGTCATGGAAGAGTACAAGGTCATCTTCACCTCACCCATAGGGCTACCCCTACACTAGGTCATCTTCACCTCACCCACAGGGGTACCCCTACACTGTCAAGTCAAGCACTCCATTGATCTAACCTCAAGCGTATCGCTACCAACTAGACTGATGTACTGACACTCTGTTATAGAGACTGATGAAACTAAGAGGTAGATTCAGGAGTTGTTGTAGAAAGGGCACATCAAGCCAAGTTTATCACCCATTCGGAACCAGATCATGTTGGTATAGAAGAAAGACAAGTATTGGAGACTTTTTATTGACTCTAAGGCATTGAATAAGATCACTATCCAGAATAGGTATCCAATCCCACTGATTGATGACCTTCTAGACCAGCTCAAGGGGGCCAAATATTTCAGCAAGATTGACTTGAAGTCCGGTTATCATTGGGTACCAATTGAACCCTCTGATGTGTGGAAGAACACCTTCAAATCCAAGGGGGGCCTTTTTGAATGGATGGTCATGCCTTTCGGGTTGAAAAATGCCCCTAGAACCTTCATGTGGCTGATGGACAACATATTTCAGTCCTTCACCAACTCGTTCGTGGTAGCGTACTTGGACGACATCCTGATATTTGGTTAGAGTTGGGAAGAGCACATACACCATATTTGATAGGTCCTCCAAACCCCACGAAAGCATAAATTATATGCCAATTTGGAGAAATGCACTTTGGTATAATCCAGGTTCAATATATGGGGTACATCATTGATGAACGAAGTGTGCATGCGAACCCAGCCAAGATACAAGTTATTCAAGATTGGTCAGCCCCAACCACTCTAATAGAGCTTTGCAGCTTTCTGGGTCTTGCCAATTTCTATCGCAGGTTCATGTTGGGATTCTCTCATATCACTTGGCCTTTGATTCAAGCCACCAAGGGCGGAGCGAAAGAAAAGTTATTTTGGTATGAATCCTAATAGAATGAATTTTTCAAATTGAAGCATCACCTTTTCTTTGCACCAGTGCTCACATTACAGACCTGCAACAACCATTTGAAATTGAGACAGACACCTATGACTATGTTATTAGTGCAGTTCTTACCCAGCAGGGGCATCCGGTGGCATATCACAATCAAACACTTTTAGATAAAATATGAAAGTATCCCACTTATGATAAAGAGATGTATTCTATTGTGCAGGTGTTACAGATCCATTTGGGGACATCAACCACAACCTACAGATTCGTACTATTAGGGCCCATCAAACCCTAATTCAATTGTTACATGCCCTAAAGAAGTCAACCATCAGAATGCCTAGCTTCCCAAGAAGTTTCATGACCAAAATCATCCATAAACTGCCTCTAAGAAGATCAGCGCAGGTAGACCTTCATTAGGGTGCGCTGCAATGCAAACCATACATTGGCAGGGTGCTATGCAGCGCATTTGGTCCCTCTTTGGCCTGCACTGGGCGAATTTGAGTGAATTTCCATTGGGGTTTGAAAGATTCCTTATCCATTGGATGCCTCTAGAAGTTTCTCAAACCTATCTACTCCTTTGAGCTCGTATTTGGATGAGGAAGGGAGTTAAGGAACATCAATCCCTTATCCCTTCCTCCATGGAACTAAATTCTAAGTTTGGGAGGGCATTCATTATCACCATTTACGGCATAAATTCCTTCATTTACCTATAAAAAGACCACTCATCTAAGTGATTAGGGGTTGGCTTGGCTGGAAATGATTGAAATATAGGGAGATGCTGTTAGTATGAGACTTGAGTTGATTTCAAGTATTGTAATGATATCAAAATGTCTTGCTTGTTATGAGGAGAGGATGGGATTGAACTGGAGGAGTGATGTTGAATCGAGCAATGGGTTGTAACTCTTCCTTTTACTAATAATGTATTCAAATCTTTTTCCATATGCTTGTGTTATTCATTTATGCTTTCATATGTATATCATGTACTTGATTCCATGCTATGTTTAATCAATAGATCATTATCATATGCTTTGATTGGTTGTTGCCTTTTGTTTGTGTGCAGGTACTCTTCAAGCGGATTAAGTATGGAGAGGAGCGACAAAATAAATCAAGGGAGATAAGGAGCAAGCGAAGGCTACATGTAGGTTTCTTTGCCTCTTATTTAATCCATTGATCACAGGAAAAGTAGAGAACTCTTTAAACTGTTGTTCTAGACTTAGCTACTAGTCTAGGGGTTTAAGCGTTTATCCGCAGACACTAAAACTTCCCAAAACAAATTGGTGACTCTTCTGGTGAAGATCACCTTTCCTAGTAGCTTATCCACCTCCTTAGACACCTTGAAATACTTTAATTGTTGTAATTCAGCCTTTTGCATTGAATTTTGGTCAAAATTTGAGGTTAGATGACTCTTGAGTGGCCTCACAGGAATCAGTGCAGGCCAGCCTTAGAGACAATGCTCTACAACATAATTAGGCCTTCTTTGACATGTGTTGAAAGTGCAGATAGGCCCTCTTTGACCTTCTGATCAATTTTGAAATCATTGAAATTAGCACAGGCTTTAGTGAGAGACAGTGCTCTGCAGCACAATTAGCCCCTCTTTGACCTACGCTGATCAACCTTAGTTCAAATTCCCACCTTTCGATTGAGTTTTTGCCAAAATTCTTCTAATTGCTTGCTTGCTGAATGTCAATGATGTCATGTCTTAGAAAAATAGGTTTTCATCTCCTTAGCCAACCCTACTTTGATTGGATTGATTAATGTTTCTTTAATGTTTTCTTTGTCATTATCAGTCTATAGTCAAAGTTAGTTTTTGGTCGATTGATCTTTGTTGAAAGAAAGTGTCGTAAAGTCCTCTTTTCCTTCGAAAACTGAATTGTCGTAAAGTATTAATTCATAAAAGATCGATTGATTTATATGTGCATATGGTTTGTCTCTTCGTTGAAAGTGTCGTAATTCCTCCTTTCTTTGAAATCGAAAGTGTCGTAAATTCTTCCTTTCCTTGAAAAGAAATTGTCCCAAAATCGTCATTTTTATGAAAAGATATTTTTGATCAATTGTGCATATTTCCTTTTTGTTCTTCATAACATTAAGGGATTTGAAAAGAAAAACTTGCATCATTCATATTGTAGTTTGTGAATGCTTGAAAGGAATAGCTAGGGAAATTGCATTAGTTGTGCTCTTTGCTCTTTGTCAAAGACTTGATTGCTCTATCCCTACTAGCTAAGGATTTTCATTGTTAAATTGAATGGAAAGAATGCTTATCATATTAGTTTCTTTTAAGAATTGCAAACATACATCACATGGTGAACCTTGAAAGGCGAATTCTAAAGAAGTTCAACTTAAAGTTTATTTGAATTTACCTAATGGAGCATTGTCACCTAATGAAAAACATTTAGAGGTCTAGGCTAGAGACGTGTTCCGGCGTCGTAAAACAAAATAGTTGTCACTAACTTGTCAGAAATACTTCCCGACTGTAATACCTCATTCCACGTATGTGAGTATATCATAGCTCGTCCACATACCTTCAGGTATATAGGGCGGTGTTACAGTATGTAAAGTATATGGGAATTCTCTCACTGTGCGGTTTTGCATTAGACAACGCTTATATAGACTGGGCCTCCACACACCTTCAGGTATATATGGGAGGACAACTCTAGGTTGCTATCCATCCTTAGGTAACCGAGTCGGCTACCTTGTACACTGTGATACATCGAACACAGCGTTTGGGGAGATTTCCTGCTCGTACTTCTTGTTTCGCCAGGAGGTATTCTGCAGTTCACAGTTGCTTGGTAAACATTTTTGCCTAGATTATCCCTCTTTTGTTTTATTATGTTACTTTGATTAAAATAAAATTAATTGACTGCGGATAACATCCTCCTCACTTACTCCTTAGTTGATCTTAGGTTGAAACATATGGCGACAAATCCCGAGTCCACCGATCAAGGAATTCCTTTTGATGAGAATCCTAGTCCTTTTCCTCCTTTTGGAAATATTGGTGCTCCTTATATGGCTACATTGTCCCTTCCAGGATTTACCATTGGCTTGCCAGTATGGTTGTTTTCAACCTCCTTGTTTCAAAATGTCGTGATTTCTCTGCAATCGAGTACACCTCCAACTGGACAAAATCAACCTCCAGTTGATCCTAAAGTTGACCCTTTGCCTTCTTCCTCAGTTGTTTCTTCCTCCCCTTCTTCCTCTTTGCCTGGAGAAAGTATTGGTACTAGTAACCTCGTGGCTAAGAAGAAGAAGAAACGGAAGAAGAAGAAGAAGAAGCAAATTCAAGGGAGGGGCAATCAAGCAACCATTGCTTTGAATGCAACATCTGATGAGAAATCGTCCATCAAGCCTCACAAAGTTCGATATCCATGCAAAATTTCTGCGGGAGACCATCTTCTTCTAAATTGTCCCGAAATTCCTCAGATCTTAGAAAAGTGGTCTTCCCGTTCACATCATCCTATGTCATCAACTTCTGGAGATCATGTTGGTGACACACCATCAACTAGTGATAGTAAAGTTCATGGAAAGAAGGGTAAATTTAAGTTTCCCTATAGGTTATGTTAAGGGAATCACCCCATTCACCTTTGTCCCTATCTGGATGAAGCCAAAAAAGTGTTGGATAACCGTCCTACTTCACTGCAGCGACTTCCATCTGGTTACAGGAAACTCTCCCTAAATCCTTCACTAGTTGATGAATTGACTGACCAAAATCAACAGTCGGTCAAACCCACTCTCTCTGAAAGTGAATCCTATGAATCTATACCCGACCGAAATCAACAAGTCAAGGTAACAGTTAACCTGATTTCACCTTCAGCTAATCGTACCTTTCCCGAAGAGAGTGAATATGATACCACTCAAGTTCTTTTTGTTTCTTCAGATTCCAATGAGCTTAGGGGAAGTCCTCCTGTTCCATCAAGACAGGAGGAAAATCCTCCAGTTCTCGTAACTCAAGGGGTTCATTCTCTTGTTTCTACGGTACCCCCTCCAAGTAGTCTAGTCACTTCCTTTGATTGGAATCAACTGGTAGGATTCTGTCTTCCTTCTTATGTGCCTTTCCAGATCATAGTACAAGTTTGTAATATGATTGTATCAGGCACTATTATAGATTAAGGTGCATCAGTGAGTATCCTTTCCTCAACTACTTGGCAGCCGCTAGGTTTTCCGCCGTTATGCCTGTTACCCAGAATCTGTTGGCTTTTAACAGAGGAACTAGTCGACCATTAGGGATCCTCCCTTAGTTACCTATTAATTTGGGAGGAAAAATTGTTTATTTGAATGTGATGGTAGTCCCAGGCCCATTATATTACAATTTACTTCTAGGGCGCGACTATGTTTATGAAATGGGAGCTATTGTTTCAACACTCTTTCGAGTGATTTGTTTCCTGCATGATGGCAGAATTGTCACCATTGACCAACTTTCATTTCCTGGTCCGAATATGGCTTCCAGTCAACCATCTTTCCTAAATGGTCCTTTTGTACCAATGGTATCATCCCTGCCAGAGGTTAATTATGTGGCAACCTATTCTATACCTACATCAAGTGACGATCAATTCAATGATGTTGTACATCATGTATTGGGGGCATTGGAACCATATCTCTCCTTCATGACCTCGTATGGGTCATGAAAAAAGGAATCCGAGGATAGTTCTTTTACTGTGTCAACCTTGTTAAAAAATGAAACAGGCTCGAGGATAGTTTGTTTTCTTGTGTCAACCTTGTTTAAAGATTAAACAAGGGTCTATGAGGATAGTTCTTGGTCTTGTGTCAACCTCTTTAAAAAATGAAACAAGGATTATGAGGATAGTTCTTTTACTGTGTCAACCTCATTAAAAAATGAAACAACTCCCATGAGGATAGTTCCTAGTCTTGTGTCAACCTCGTTAAAAAATGAAACAAGGAATTTGAGCAGAGTTCCTTGTATTGTGTCAAGCTCATTAAAAAATGAAACAAGGTCCCAAGTTCCAAGTTGAGTCTTTGATTAGATCTCGTAAAATCCCAGTTGAGTCTTTCACTTGATCTCGTAAAATAACCTTCATTCCATCCATTTGATAGCCATGAGTAGTCTACTTAGGTGAATTTAATGAAGCTTGGGGGGCATGCACCTAATGGTAAAGTTAAGTTTCCCTGTAGGTTATGTGAAGGGAATCACCCCATTCACCTTTGTCCCTATCTGGACGAATCCAAAATGTGTTGGATAACCGTCTTGCTTCACTGCAACGACTTCCATATGGTTACAGAAGACTCTCCCTTTCATCATGCTGGGGGCATGTAAACTAATCTCAAGCATAGTTTTTCATTTTAAGCTTCTGTAAAAATGAAACTGAATCTAAGCATAGTTTTTCATTTCAAGCTTGTGTAAACATGAAACTGAATCCAAGCATAGTTCCCTATGGTTCAAGCTTGTGTAAAAATGAACCCATTTCCATTTTAACCCTTGTGATTGCCATTTTATCAGCCTCTTTCATTAGATGAGCCTTCGTTGTTTTCATCCCATTGCCACCATCCCTTTGGCCGATCATACGCTTTCACTTGGTTGTTTTACCTTTTTTGAGGAAT
>APFE031309069.1:3228-14530 GCA_000404065.3 Pinus taeda | reverse complement strand
ACATCAAATAGCGACAAACTTGTCCATCTAGACAAGACTGAGTTTCACCTTCGCTAGATTCGTTAAAGCATCAAATAGCGATGGATTCACCCGAAGGGTGAAATTATACAACAAGCATATGTTATCCTCCTCAAGCTTGATAAAAATAAAGAGCTACTGGTCAACAATGACTGGGGAAAATTGGAAAAAGGGGAAAACACTTTATGGTAACAAGTCGCTCTTGAACATGACACTTTCACCTCATTACTGTGACTATGTGGGTTGGGTCATTTAGCTTGATGGTTATCACACCATTGGTCTATCATAACATCCATTACTTTGTTTTGGGTCAATGCTACCAATTCATCTTAGTGTCACCGACATGTTCAAGAAAAGTCATTCAGTTCAAACTTCATCCTTTGCAATACCATAAACCTTCGTTTTCATGACCGCCATTCCCGAACCTTGTGTCATCAATCAATTTTTCATCTCCAAAATCATTTACCTTGTTTCATGTCGTTGATGTGGGATACATCAAGGTCCTCCTGCGACGAGTCACTTCTTGTCGACATCAACATATTATCCAAGAAGTTGACTTAGAAACACCCCTTCAGTACCTTGAGGCTTGCATACATCAATGGTAGGTTTCTCACTTCTGGAGATAGGTTGACATCAATGGCCTTCGACTGAAAGACTTTGTATGGTGTTCGACTCCAAATCATTTATTCACACCATGCAAAATGTAATGTAGTACCTTGAGGGTCATTATCATTATCGGTGATTCCTCTCGCGTCTGTTAATGGCTTACATCATTGGCTGGTAATCAGAGGATGTCTTCCCATGTTGGACTTCAGATCATCTATTCACATGGTTAGACTTGTACTTGAGCGAAAGGTTGAACGGGATTGAAGACCCCGAATCTAGTTTCATCCATCCAAGCTACGATATGTTCAGGAGTACCAAATCAAATATACAATGGCCTTACATTCATGGTCATCCATTCATGGGTCTATATCTGTAGATGACTATATTTGTACATGTAATGAAAGTTTATAAGCTGAGCATGGGTATGCCTTCCCTCAACAAGTTCATGAGAAAAAATCAAATTATCATGATATATGTATTGTAATTGATGCAGGTCACCTTCTGCTTCGAAACCTCCTCTCCAAATGATAAAGCATTTCACTCAACATACATATTTACAACTTCATGCTTTAGGGGGCAACTATTATAGATCCATTTGGGCATATCAACCCCAACCTATAGATCAGTACTATTAGGGCCCATCAAACCCTAATTCAGTTGTTACATGCCCTAAAGAAGTCAACCATCAGAATGCCTAGCTTCCCAAGAAGTTTCATGACCAAAATCATCTAGAAACTGCCTCTAAGAAGATCAATGCAGGTAGGCCTTCATTAGGGTGCGCTGCAATGCAAACCATACATTGGCAAGGTGCTATGCAGCGCATTTGGTCCCTCTTTGGCCCGCGCTGAGCGAATTTGAGTGAGTTTCCATTAGGGTTTGAAATATTGCTTATCCATTGGATGCATCTAGAAGTTTCTCAAACCTATCTACTCCTTTGAGCTCGTATTTGAATGTGGAAGCAAGTTAAGGAACATCAATCTCTTATCCCTTCCTCCATGGAACTAAATTCTAAGTTTGGGAGGGCATTCATTATCACCATTTATGGCATAACTTCCTTCATTTACCTATAAAAGACCACTCATCTAAGTGATCAGGGTCTGGCTTGGCTGGAAATGATTGAAATATAGGGAGATGCTGTTAGTATGAGACTTGAGTTGATTTCAAGTATTGTAATGATGTCAAAATGTCTTGCTTGTTATGAGGAGAGGATGGGATTGAACTGGAGGAGTGATGTTGAATCGAGCAATGGGTTGTAACTCTTCCTTTTACTAATAAAGTGTTCAAAGCTTTTTCCATATGCTTGTGTTATTCATTTATGCTTTCATATGTATATCATGTACTTGATTCCATGCTATGTTTAATCAATAGATCATTATCATATGCTTTGAATGGTTGTTGTCTTCATTTTGTGTGCAAGTACTCTTCAAGCAGATTAAGTATGGAGAGGAGCGACAAAATTGGTCAAGGGAGATAAGGAGCAAGCGAAGGCTACGTGTAGGCTTCTTTGCCTCTTATTTAATCCATTGATCACAGGAAAAGTAGAGAACTCTTTAAACTGTTGTTCTAGACTTAGCTACTAGTCTATGGCTTTAAGCGTTTATCCGTAGACACTAAAAATTCCTAAATTAGTAGGCCTGCCGACAATGGAAGCATTACATTATGGGGAAGGAAACAATCATCCACATAGATGTATTGTAGTTGATGCAGGTCACCTTTTGCTTCGAAACCTCCTCTCCACATGATAAAGCATTTCACTCAACATACATATTTACAACTTCATGCTTTAGGGTGCAACTGTTACAGATCCATTTGGGCATATCAGCCCCAACCTATAGATCAGTACTATTAGGGCCCATCAAACCCTAATTCAGTTGTTACATGCCCTAAAGAAGTCAACCATCAGAATGCCTATCTTCCTAAGAAGTTTCATGACCAAAATCATCTAGAAACTGCCTCTAAGAAGATCAGCACAGGTAGACCTTCATTAGGGTGCGCTGCAATGCAAACCATATGTATTGTAATTGATGCAGGTCACCTTCTGCTTCGAAACCTCCTCTCCACATGATAAAGCATCTCACTCAACATACATATTTACAACTTCATGCTTTAGGGGGCAACTGTTACAGATCCATTTGGGCATATCAACCCCAACCTATAGATCGATACTATTAGGGCCCATAAAACCCTAATTCAGATGTTACATGCCCTAAAGAAGTCAACCATCAGAATGCCTAGCTTCCCAAGAAGTTTCATGACCAAAATCATCTAGAAACTGCCTCTAAGAAGATCAGCGCAGGTAGACCTTCATTAGGGTGCGCTGCAATGCAAACCATACATTGACAGGGTGCTATGCAGCGCATTTGGTCCCTCTTTGGCCTACACTGGGTGAATTTGAGTGAATTTCCATTGGGGTTTGAAAGATTCCTTATCCATTGGATGCCTCTAGAAGTTTCTCAAACCTATCTACTCCTTTGAGCTCGTATTTGGATGAGGAAGGGAGTTAAGGAACATCAATCCCTTATCCCTTCCTCCATGGAACTAAATTCTAAGTTTGGGAGGGCATTCATTATCACCATTTACGGCATAAATTCCTTCATTTACCTATAAAAAGACCACTCATCTAAGTGATTAGGGGCTGGCTTGGCTGGAAATGATTGAAATATAGGGAGATGCTGTTAGTATGAGACTTGAGTTGATTTCAAGTATTGTAATGATATCAAAATGTCTTGCTTGTTATGAGGAGAGGATGGGATTGAAATGGAGGAGTGATGCTGAATTGAGGAATGGGTTGTAACTCTTCCTTTTACTAATAACGTGTTCAAATCTTTTCCATATGCTTGTGTTATTCATTTATGCTTTCATATGTATATCATGCACTTGATTCCATGCTATGTTTAATCAATAGATCATTATCATATGCTTTGATTGGTTGTTGCCTTTTGTTTGTGTGTAGGTACTCTTCAAGCGGATTAATTATGGAGAGGAGCGACAAAATCAATCAAGGGAGATAAGGAGCAAGCGAAGGCTACGTGTAGGCTTCTTTGCCTCTTATTTAATCCATTGATCACAGGAAATGTAGAGAACTCTTTAAACTGTTGTTCTAGACTTAGCTACTAGTCTAGGGCTTTAAGCGTTTATCTGTAGACACTAAAAATTCCTAAAACAGTAGGCCTGCTGACAATGGAAGCATTACATTATGGGGAAGGAAACAATCATCCACATAGATCACCGACCCCCTTAGTTCATACAAACACAAGGGAAGTTATAGAATGATCGCTGTTAGAATGATCCACATATCTACAATAGTTCCATTTGAACATCAAGTACAAGAAGGGAAACACCAATAATGTTGCAGATTGCCTCAGCCAACCACCAGTTATGGCGTTGACCACTGTGCTCGACTCTTGTGGACATGAGACTTCGGGGTGACCACATATTTACAAGAGTGATCCAGAATTCGAAAACAAATACCAAATGCTCCTGGAAGGCAAGCAAGTTCTATATTTTCACCTCCAAGGTGCACTCATATGCGCTCAAGACTCCTCTGTTTTCCTGCAAGTGAGTGTGCCAAGATGATTTGGGAGGCACAATATAGTTGGGTCACTGGGCATTTCAGAGTAGATAAAACCGTGGCAGTGTTGCAAAAGTATTTTTATTAGACGAACCTTCAACAGGATGTTGGGATGTACATCAAATCCTGCACTGCCTATGCCAAAACTAACAATAGGGAAGCAAGGCGTATATACTCCTCTTCCTACTCCTAGTCAGCCTTGGGAATCCATCTCTATCGATTACATGTCAGGCCTTCCTTCTAATAAGAATGGGAATGACTATGTGTTCGTGGTAGTTGAAAAATTCTATAAGATGGTCATTCTGACATCCTGCAAGAAGAGTATCACAATAGAAGCCACTGCTAAGCTCTTCTTTGAACGAGTGTGGGTTCATTTTGGGATCCCATAGTCCATTATCTAAGATAGAGACAACAGATTCCTGAGTACATTTTGGTCAAGCCTCTGGTCAATGCTGGGTACCAAGCTCACTAAGTCCACGACCTTCCACCCCCAAATTGATGGCTAAACAAAGGTCTTCAACAAGATGATCGTGCAAATTTTGTGCATGTACAACTCGAAGCATCCACTGACATGGGATGAAAGCCTCCCCTATGTCCAACACAACTACAACAGATCTCTCCATAGCTCAACTGGCCACAATGCATTTCAGGTGGGGTTTAGATTCCAGCCACTATGTCCCATTGATGTGGCCATACCATTTGCAACTACTCACACAAATTCGGCTCATGTCCAGTCCAAAGCTGGTTGAGCTAACAAATTCATTGATCACATTCAACACATCCATCAGTAGGTCCATGACATATTGGGCATATCTAATGCTAAGTACAAGAAACGTCATGATTAACATCGATTGCCACACAATTTCCAGGTGGGCAACAAAGTTTGGTTACATTTACAGAAGGAGCTCCTTACTCGGCTCCACTGCAAGCTTCACCCGCTTTGACATGGGCCATACACCATCACCAAGGTTGTAGGGGACAATACCTTCGAGCTCAACATTCAACCATTCCTTGGTCTGCACCCAATATTCAATGTGGAATGAAGGCGACAATACTTTGCCCCATTGTTGGACACATCCAATGTTGCTGAGCAGCTGACACCAACAAAGCTCAACCCAAGCTGCATTGAGCAAGCCACAACTGACTGGATCATGGACACAAAGATCAAGAACACTCACCAATAAAGTATTCAACTATATCAAGCTGTCAAAGAAGGCCAACTCCTTCACCAAGGCAAGTGGCTCACCAAGGAACAAGTTCAGCAGAAGTTTCCCCATCTCATGGAGGCACTCAACGCGATGCAGAGCATTGCTTACTAAAGGGGGGAGGATTGATCTAGGTGGATATTGGCGACCACTTGCCTATTCCACTTGGATCCCCACCATTACTTTTCAGTTTCCTTGATTGTAATACAACTTACTATTAGTAGCATGTTTTCAGGTCCTAAACTTTCAGATCCATTTTGAGGGCCTAAAAGACGTTTTTATTTTTATTTTATTATTTTATTATTATATTATTATTATTATTATTTTTTTTTTTAAATTTTTAATTAATTAATTAATTTATTTATAGTGAGAACAGAGCGCTGAAAAGTGCCAAACTAGTATATTGTTTTTGTTTTTGGTCTCCTCTTAGAGATCTTTGAAACGAGGTATTATGATAGTCAAATGGATAACGTATGCCAAAGTTACGACCTCGGGAAGTTGACATTCCAACTAACCCCAACGGGGCCCACAAGATTTTCGTCCTTCATCTCCTAGGGTTAGGTTTTTGGATGTTTAGGGTTTCCCATTGTTTCTGAATGATAAAAAGGCCACCGAGCCTCATTGTAACACAGTGCAGTGGCATGTAGCTACCACATCTCTTCTCAGAGATAAGCTACCATTGCTCATGCTGGTTTATTTCCTTCCTGCTTGTAAGCATCTTTTAGTTCTTTGATATTAATGAAATGAATAGTTATCTCTACTGCATCTTTGTGTTTATGTTTATATCTATATTTTGTTGTGTTCCTCCAGAAGTCCGGATCATGAGTGCTATATTAAAGCAATGAATCAAAAACTCAACCAAATAAAAAAGAATTATACATCGGAAATTGTTCCAAGACCTCATAATAAAAATTTAATTGGAACAAAATGGGTATTTAAAAACAAACTTAATGAAAATGGAGAAGTAGTTCAAAACAAATAAAGATTATTATATAAAAGCTATGCTCAACAGGAAGGAATAAACTTTGAAGAAACATTTGAACCTGTAGCTTGAATTGAAGCTATTAGAATGTTCTTTGCATTTACCAACTTTTGTAACTTTAAATTATATCAAATGGATGTTAAACCTGCATTCCTAAATGGGAACTTGGAAGAAGAAGTTTATATTGAGCAACCTGAAGGATTCATACTTCGAAATGATAAAAATATTTTTTGCAAATCCTTGTTTGCAAATCTTTACTTGGTGAGCTAACATTATTTCTTGGTTTACAGGTACAACAAAATAAAAATGGTATCTTCCTTTTACAAACCAAAAATCTTAAGAAAATTATGAAGAAATATGGCTTAGAAGATTGAAAACCAGTATGCACACCTATGGTAACTGGATGTAGCCTCAACCAAGAGGATGACTCTCCAATTGTTAACCAATCTAATGTCCATGATTGCTAGCTTACTTTATCTTACATGTACAAGACCAAACATTATGCATGCAGTTGGCATAATTGGACCATTTCAAGCAAATCCTAAAGTAAAATATCTCAAGGAAGTTAAGAGGATATTCAAGTATCTGTAGGTCACTTAAGACCTTGGACTATGGTACCCCAAGAACACTTATTTTTCACTACATGCTTATGCAAATGTCGATTGGGTAGGTAGTGTTGATGATCACAAAATTACTAGTGGAGGAACATTCTATTTGGGCCCACATCAAGTTTCTTGGTTCAGTAAGAAACAAAGTTCCATTTCTTTATCAACCGTTGAAGCAGAATATGTTGCAGCCGCTGCTTATTGCACTCAAATTATATGGATGGCTCACCATTGTAAGATATCCAAGTAATTTGTCCTAAACCTATACCTATTCTCTATTATAGCACAAGTTCCATTATTATCTCTAAAAATCATGTCATGCACTCTAAGACCAAAAACATTCCAATTAAATACCACTTTCTTATAGAGAAAGTCCTTGAAAAAAACATCAAATTGGAACATGTTTCTTCAAGGGAACAAGTTGCAGACCTTTTCACCAAACCTCTTCTTCGTGACACATTTGAATATATTCAACAAAGATTAGGCATGATCTCTACCTCTTCCACCTCCTAAATTAAACCAAGGATATGATCTCTGGTGGAGCTCTATATTTGATGATAATTCTTATGATTACTTAAGTTGGTGTGACAGGTTCAGGGGGAACATCACCTATGATTCCAATAGATCATTGTTGGGATTATGATTGTGATTCTTGCATATGATCTTGGAAATGACACAAATTCAGGGGGAGCATCACCTATATGGTTCATTATTGGCTCATGATCATGAATGATCAAGGAGATGCTCCTATCACTATGTCATTCTCGTTGATATTTATTCTTGCATCTCTTTATGATGATTGGCATAAGTGGTTGTTTCTTGATATTTGTAACAATCTTGGTGAAAATTTCATGTAATAAAAGTTAATAAAGGAAAAATAAGACCACGGTTAAGGGACACTTATTCCAAGCTAAATGTTGGGCAAAGATATTCTAGTGGACATCACTAGATGTGTTTATGGCTAAAGGAAATTTGTTGAAATATGGCAACAAGAATAGTCCAATTTAATTTGTCCTTGAATTAAAGTGTGAATTAAAATCGAATTTAGTCTTAACAGCTACTTGGAAATAGTTAATTAATTTATTTTAAATTAATTAGTTGGAGAAATTCAAGTTAGAAGTCTTTCTGAAGTCATGCAAGAGTTATCCCTTAAATTAAGGAGATAAGATTGAGTTATATTTGAGTTGTAATTAGTTAACTCAGTTTACTGAGTTAAGTTAAGTTAAATTAGTTCCAAACTGATTGAGGAACTAATAGTGAGTTAACAGTCAGTTGATGCATTAATGCACTCAACTAGTGCTACTCCAGTTAACTGAAGATTCCCTCATTAGAAACTCATGCATGTCTATTATGAGAAAGACCTAGTTTAGATTAATGTTCAAGGACAATGCACTATCAGTTGCATGTGTTTTCTCATGGAGAAAACTCATGAATGCAGTCAAGGATTCATCCTTGAGGATTGTGCAGTTTTGAAGGCTTGTTTTTCCACTTGGTAATAGGCTAATCATCCACAAGGAACATCGCAAGGAAATATGAGCTTGGAGGGCAGAGAGTGCTGGAAATAATACTGAGAGGGGTGGGGGGGTGAATCAGTATTATCAAATCAATATAAATTTTTCATTTCCATATTAAGATTCATATACGCTACTTCAGTTAGGGTAAGCTACGTGTATATGCAACTATGTGTAACGCAACAAGCGTATATCCAGTAAATTTATGATTCAGTTAGTTTATCCTTAATGAGTGCATCAGAACATTATTAACCATAAGAACAGTAAATAGGAGCAGTAAAATAGAATAGATTATCACACACAAGAAGCACACATGAACACCATGATGTAAGGTGGAAACCCAATGTGGGTGAAAACCACCTGCTGAAAGTCATCTATATCTTCTTTTTAATAAGAAACTTCTTTTTACAATAGTTTTGTACTGGTGCAGTCTTATACTAATACGTAGGCTTCTACCTGCAAAAGGCTACAACCTTCTCTCGTTCTCCAAACTCTCCTAGAAGGGAGCTACAACCCCCTTAGCTCTTGTACTAGCCAATCCATCTACTAGTACGTAGGTGCAGGCCTACTGAAATGCTCCAACCTTTACTCGTTTTCCAGCTGCTACTGGAAAGGGAGCTACCACCCCCTTAGCTCTTGTACTAGTTGATGTACTAGTACGTAGGTGCTGATCTACAGAAGGCTACGACCTTCTCTTTCTTCCTCCAGGTACCACGTTTCATAAATTTTCAGACTGGATACTCCTGAAGCACAACACCATAATCTGAAGGCCACGTTTCATCCAATTTTCATACTGGACCCATCAATATCATTGAAGCACACAATCAATCAACACTAGCATCATCAATCTCTGAATCACCCAAAACTAAATTACTGAAACCCTGTCAACAAACTGCAATCACCAGAACACAGAGCAAAACACATAACTCTACAACAACGTCCAGATCCAACTGTATCCTAAAAATCATGCATCAGAGTGCATACACTACTTGGAAGTGCTCAACCAGTGTGTATACGCAACTTCACCAAAGAAAACCAGCGCATATGTCATTAATTACTTACTTATAACTTTGCTGCACTTCCTGACTTCAGACATACCCAGATCATTACATATACAAGGATAATACATAAGTTAGCAACCAGATCTAGTCCATCAGATCACATAAAGATAAGTCATTATGATCCCGATCCATTGTAGATCTCATCCATCAACACTGAAGCTAAACACAGTCAACCAAACTGAGTATGCAAAATACAAACACCAATAAACAATCATTAGAACTCATCAGCGACCAGAACCATCTGTAACTTCAAACATCATAGCTCATTGGTATACGCTACTTGGATGTATCTAACCTGCGTATGTATGCGCTTCTATCATAGTCAACCAGTGTATACATCTATAAATATTCATTCATGAATTGCGGCTATTTCAAACTTGAGTTATACCAAGATCATAACATTTACAGAATATTGCATGTGTCAGTATACAGATCTAGACTAAACAAGATCAAACCATATAGATATGATTCATTCCAAGCCATTAGATCTCGATCTATCCTTAGATCTTGTTCTCCATCAACCGTTGAGATTCCTCCTTAGCAAAGAATCATGAACCCATAACCTGCATACTGGATCTCATACTTCATCAGATCAAGACATTCTCTCTACCTTTGCCTAATGATCTTCTCCTCCTTTTATATTCTTAGGCCTTACTCAATACCATGGTCCAAGACCATAGATAATTAATACCTTGGACCAAATACTTGGGTTCAACACTTTAGACAAGATACCATGGTCCAAAACAATAGGTTCAAATACCAAGGACTAAATATCATGGACCAAAAATTAATTTTCCCTCATATATGCACTTTTCTCTGCATGAAAGTGCGTGCATACGTATACGCGCCTTTCGATCAGTTAACCTGCATGTATACACGGCTTTATGAAGGGTAACCTGCGTATATCTATTTTTCTTCATTCTTTGAGCCTAAATTGTGGTCTGACATCATAGTAAGTTGCCATCAAGGACAATACTTGTATCATAATGTCAACAATATCCCCCTTTGGACTTGATGGCAAAGCTAACTTGTCATACTGAGAACTGTCATCTGATTCCTTTGAGCTGTCCTGCATCCCATGCATTCAGTCACATCTGATATCTATTATGTAGATTCATATAGTTATATATAAGTGAGTTGTTCTTCTACGAGTGGGTTGCCATCAAGTACAACACATGCATCATAATGCCAACAGAGAGGAAGGCTGGAGAGAAGCCAAGATTTCCTGTAAGCATCTGTGAGGATTGTACTGAGAGATGGCTAGCTGTGAGAGTTAAGGCTTTGTATGATTCCTATGTATTTCCACCATGTATGATAACACAATAGTCTGGGGTTTTTATCTGAGACTTTCCCCAAAGTATTTTCATGTGTATTGTTCCATTGATTCTTCTTCTTCTGGTTATATTGTTCAGCTCGATCTTTAAGCTTCTGCAAATTGATAATAGAAGTAGGTTATAGTATTATGCTTTGATTTATATTGCATTATCGGGTTAACCTATCACAAATTTTGTACATGGTATCGGAGCTGCGAACAATATACTGAGAAGAGAATTCGAAGTTTGAAGTTCGAGGTTGTAGGTGAAAATCGAATTCATATCATACTTCAAGGTTGGCCAATGACGTTCTATGGCTTGAGACTCAAGTATTCCTTGGAAGGTAGCTCGAATTACATAGCATGGAAAGATAGAATGGAGGCTGTATTAGAAGACAATGGCTTGAAGGAATTCATTGATCAAGAAATCC